>JAJJMC010003761.1:881229-997661 GCA_023531435.1 Papaver californicum | reverse complement strand
GTAACCTGCACTGGGAAGCCCTTTTGCGAGCCAATTTTGAAGCTGTTCCGCTAAGTCTACCAATAATAGCACTTTCGTTTGTTTACCATGTATTTTTCTCAACCAAATTTCACTGTCACATAAGAATAATTTGTTGAAGGTAATGCGATAGGTGGTTCCCGTTCTTTGTACAGATTTGGAGGGGAACCTATCAAAAGTAAAGTGACTATTTTTACAAGCATAATACTTTATTATTAGGGTACATAAGTAACAATTGTCTATGCATGCTTACTCTCAAGTACTCATACTTCAAAGGCCATAAATGAAAATTTGATCTGTAACTAAGATTCAGAAAGTGGAAAAGCTCTATTTAGGTAAAGTTCCTCTAAAAACTAGTGAAATATAACTAGCTTTACGACTGATCACATGTTAGTTCCTTAACAAGGAATTGTAATAGTGTATATAACATTAATCTGTGATGAACTGCTGTAGATGCTGCTGTCTGTTGTCTGTTCTGTGAATCTGTGATGATTGTTTATTGATTTTTTTTTCTGAAACTAAAAGAACTAGCTTTACGACTTTATCCATTGAACTTTTGTCACTTAATATGTTGATAATGCAGTTATGTATTATATGGATAGTGAATTTTCGGGGCTACTAATATTTGTGTTTATTCCATTGTAGGTACTATGGAGGATGATTTATTGAGATATTATCCAACTAAAGGTGGATATGTGGTTGGTAACAGCAAAAGGGCTGAGGATCCAAACATGTACATTCTACCTGATTTTAACCCTGAAGAAGACCTTGACTTTCTTCCACTTTTGCACACTAAGAAAGTTGGTTCACAGAGCACTGTTGTTGAGTCAAGTCAGGTATCTACACTAGAAGATGATGTATTATTTTAATCTAACTATATGAATGAGTCAGCAGATTTGTATGAGGAGGGAGAGAATAGTGAAGATGAAGTGTTAGAAGAGCCACAAATTGATGTTGATGAAGAAATAAGGGTCACTAGTGAGATACAATCCACACTTGCTTTAACAACTGATTTCAGAGAATTTGTTGAAGACACTACAAGCATAGATGGTGAGTATCAGATGGAAGAATTGGTTGAAGGTGTAGAGAAACTTTTTGTGGGGAAAGAATGGCTTAGTTTTGAAGAATGCTGGGAGTATATAAGAGAACTAGCCATAGAAATGAACTATGTCATAACTCAGGTTAAAAATACAAAAAAAAAGCAACATTACAAATGCATAGATCCTAACTGCGGATGGAAAGTGTATTGTGCGGCACTTCCTGATAGGCAAACCCTCCAATGCAAATCTGGTGAGTAACTTACTTCTTTATATGCTTCTTTGCTGGGGTTTTTTGCTTTTTTTTTTATGCTTTTTTTTTGCTGTTTTTTTATGCTGTTTTTTTTTTTGTTGTTGTTTTTGCTGTTCTTCTTGAGCCTGTTGTCTGTTTTCACCCTGTTTTTTACTGACTTGGGCTTTACATGTTTTTTGCAGGTGTGTTCAATCATACTTGTGAATCATTTCATAGGGTAAAACATCCTTTGGCAAATGCAAAATGGGTTGCAAAGGTAATGTTAGAATCTTTTAAAGTTCATCCTAAGTTTAAGCCCAAGGATTTCCAGAATGAGATAAAAAAGTACCATAAGTTGACGTCTCTTATTATTCTGCCTGGCATGGTTATCATCTGACTTTAGAAAAGGTAAATGGTAGTTATGAAGATGCACAGGTAGGCCAGATATCAAAGAAGAAGAGACAGAGATGAGGCACTTGGTAGGAATTCTAAACAATACATGTGTGGAAAGTGTTATGGTTTTGGTCACAACAGAAAGACATGCAAAGGGGCTTCTGCTGAGAATTTGGATCGAGGTAATATGTTCATTGTTTTACTAGATTCTTTTTTTTTTTGGTAATTGTTATACTTGTTAGTAAGTATTAAATGTGTATGCAGCTCCAGCAACCTTCACAGGTCCTCATGTGAGGCCAAATCCAGCTGCAAGGCCACCTGCACCAGCAACTGCCACTATATCTTCTGCACCTGAACAGACAGGTACATCTTTATCTACAAATCCAACAACCATAGGTGGTAATAAAAGGAAAGAGGTGTTGCTATAAGAGGCAGAGGAAGTGGAGGTAGAGGTGGAAGCGCAAAAGTTGCATTTGGTAGAACTATTCCATCTGAAGTGCCAATACAAAGTGCACAATCCCAGGTAAGTTACATTCTTAAACATGTTCTAGATGTATTCTACACTCAACTTCTAATGCACATTAATTATTGTTGTAGGTACCAAATCCCCAACAAGCTAACAGACCACCTACTGGAAGAGGTGCCGGAAGAGGTCAGAGAGGTATTGGGAGAGGTCGTAGAAGTAGTGGACCTTCCATGAGAGGTGGAGGTATCTTTTCTTCAACAACTGGCAGTGGCAACAGGCGTAGACTAAAGGATTGGTTCGGCACACTTGAGCAATGGGAAAGTGATGAATGAATATTAGTTTAATTTTAGATTTTTGTTAGTTAAATTGGTTAAAACAGTCGATCTATTAGCCATTTTAAACTTGTTAACTATACTAGCTGATTTTAACATATGAGTTTATTATGGTTAAAACAGTTACATTGTTTGTTCTTGTTAACTGTATTAGTTGATTTTAACATGTGAGTTTATTATGGTGATTTTTACAGTCAATGTTATAGTATAATATTAATTACTATGTTAATTTAGTGAAAATGTGATAATGTGAGTTTATTAATTACTAAATGAACAACTGTTTATTACTTCCTGTACCCGTTTCAACTGTTAATTACTAAATGAACAACTGTTAAATATTAATTACTAAATGAAGCTTCAATAAACTCAAACTTAGATTTAACGTGATACATTGGAAAATGGTGATTCCGATTTAACGTGATACATCGGAAAAATGTGGTTCCATAAAGCTTAGACGGCGTGAAAAGGATGCATAATCTCTAACCTTTAAACTTTATGTTAACGGATGTTAACGGACGTTACATCTTTAACTTTCAAGTGGACGGTCAACGGGTAAATATTGGTCTTTTAGTTGACCGGGACCTAAACTCAAAGCTGGACAAAGTTTGGACCTAAACGCTAAGTTGTACCATTTAATGGGACCTAATGTCTAATTATCCCTATAAAATATTAAAAAATCATTGTTCAGTAAAAAATAAAAATAAAAAAAAATAATCAGGCGATGCTGAATTAACTCAGTGAGATTTTTTTCTCCTTCTAACCTTGATCTTTCTTATGTTTTTTACTTCTTTCTACAGATTTTTTATTCTAATGTTATCTCTTTGTTCTTTTCATGTGTATCTTCTTCATTAGTGGTTTTTAGAAAATTTTCATTAATTTTTATATTCTTTTATGTTTCATGGTCTAAAATCACTTCTCTGTTTCTGATTGATATGGAGAACTAATGTTTTTGTAGCAGCACTTTGTGTTAATCAGTTGTGGATTCAATGAAGTAAATATATTTCTAAATCATTTGGCAGTTGTTATACCTATCACCTTCTTGCTGGTCTTCAATTGTTTGTTGAAAGTGTTTCTCAATGTAAAAGTTTTGGAAAACTTGATGATTACCTTCTAACCAAGATCTTAACTCATCAATAGCCTGTCCAGCCTTCTAAAATTCAAAAAACATTTTTTCTTCCTATTTATGAATTCAAAAATGGAAAAAATTTCAAATGTGTTGATTTTCCAAAAAAATCTTTCACATTATTTCCATATGTCGTCGAATACCAACATCCCATTCCAATATCCTAAAAATAAACCTTAGAATGCATGCTGACCGAAGCCTGATTAATTGACTCATGATTTGAACCCATTGTGAGTGATCCATCATGTGGCAACATCTCAGCCTTCAATACATTTTCTTTCATCCTTCAATACATTCTCTCTCACATGCAAGATGTTGCCACATCACTGGGTCACTCACAATGGGTTCAAATCATGAGTCAATTAATCAATTTCGATGCTGACCTTCTATCTAGAAAATAATATATATATATATGGAAACTAAATATGGTAACCATGCTCATTGATAGACATATTTTTGTGTCTTATTTATATTTTTATTACTCAATTTTAGTACTAATGTAATTATTTTTCTATAATTTTAGGTATTTTGGAAGAACAAACTTATATGGAAAAATCGGCTAAAAAATTGTTAAAGTGATAGACATATTTATGTGTCTTATTTGAGCTCATTTATATATTACCTTTTCCCAATTGTTGTACTAATATTATCATTTTATGTGTTTGTAGGTATTTTTGGAAAATAAATGATTGTGGAAAGTATTACACGAAAAGTGTTGAAATTACCCAGAAAAATTTATAAAGGCATCCTAAAAATTGATAAATGCACCCATGCCTTGGTTCAAGGAAGCCATAACTTGGTTAAGGACACCTCTCTCTTTCAAATTCAAATTAGAAAGTTGGCGGCAATTATTCTATCGAGCTGAGAAGAATTATTACATATATCTTTGGGTTATTTTCAAGCTGTTAAGACAAAATTATACTCTTGCCTTACTATCGTGGATCTGTACAAACTTGGAACTCGAAAATATTACAAAAATCTCAGAACAAAATATTCAACGAAGTTATCATTTAATCTCAATCTGAATTTAAAGAGAAAGAAAATATTTTATCGGGGTTATTGTCTCAGCCAGAAGGAAACAAAATCTTCGAGATTCTGCCAGATCGAAAAGGGGAAGAAAAACTTGTCGAGAATGACTTTTGGTTTAAAGAAGAATTATTCGGGAGGATCTGTAAAAATTATTTGGAAGATTTAGGGGTTATTTCGAGTTATTTGGTGTTGTGGTATAAATAGGATTCAAAAGGATCAATTATGGGGGGTTGGCTTCGGCCAAAAAGCTAGAAAAATTCTCTGCAAAATTTCTGATGGTGTGAAGAAGATGAAGAAATTGTTACTAAAAGGTTGAAGAAACCATTACCCAAAGGTTTAAAAAAGAACTTCGTCGTAAAAACGAAGGACTTCATCATAAAACAAAGAACAACGTCATGAAAAATAAGTGATCTTTTCTGTTTCTTTCAGCGGCAGAAAAGAAACACTTATATTTGTTGTTGTTTCATTCTTCTTTGTAACATTTATAAACGTCTCAAATTCACTGTGTTAGTTAATTTTTAATTCTTTCCTTCTTCTCAAGCACTTTTTGAGCCATGTATCAATCTTTTGAGAGTGTTTTGAGTACGATGAGCTAAACCCCAAACACTGGGACAACAGAGGAACCCATATTTCAGAATTGTGTGGTAAATATATTTAATTCTTTTATAAATTTTACATTAATTTAATTGGATTTATATTTTTTCTTAATTAGTTGTGATCTTGTTTGATGGTGTATGCTTAGTTGTAAGTACTTTTGATGCACCATGCTTATAATTTACATATAAGTGAACCACATGAATATGAAAATTGGTGGAATCCTGAGTCCCAGTCCCTTGTAATTTTGCTACCATCTTTTGTCTATTAGCTAGTTTTAGAAATTAAAAATAGGTCTAAAATCCAATCTCAACGATTCCGAGTGAATGATACCCTTTCTTACCACTTGTCTATAAACCTCATCTATTTTTGACGCCGCCGATGCGGTTTTTTTTTTAGATTTGTTTTAGGTTTTAGTTTTTAGTAGTTTCATTTTATTTATTTTTATTATTTGTTCTATTTTACGTTTTTGGGTGTTTGTCTTTTCACTACAAGTTTTGGATCATAAAGAAAGGTTGAGCTAAAGATTTTAGAGTAAAAACTTGGAGCCGGAAAATAAAACGAAAAGAACGGAGAAAAGACAAAGATATTTTTTTTATTTAGATTTGTTTTAGTTTTTCCCTTCATTATTTTCTTTTTTGACTTTTATTATTTTGTTTGCTTGCTTGTGTTATTTTATTTATTATTAAAAAAAAGCACTCGCACACACCAATTGCATCTTCCGGCATCGATTTTAGGAAAACTTGTGGGATAGTACGGTGAACTCTCTAGGAGGTATCATCCGAAACACCACAAACCCCAGCCTTGGACTTTGACCAGTCTTTGATTGTAGATATATTTTGCTGCGGTAACCCAAGGCTACCTAAAATAGTGAACCTCAGCATTTGCATGTGCACGTATTCTTGTTAGTATTCTTGCTTGTGTATGCCTCGTTGGATTCGTGTAGGAGATAAACTTGAAGAAAACGACCTTTTTTGTTTAAGTCCGACCCGTTACACGGATTTAGGTGGTACATCCGTTTTTGATGAAATGGGTGGTAATAATGGGAATGAGGTCCGGGTAAACAAGACCCTTAGAGATCGTTTGAACTCTTGTAGATTAGTACGTGACTCAGGAGTAGTTTTACCAGCCACTACTGTCAAATTTGATATAAACCTGGGACAATTGGCATGCTAGTATATTTAGGGGGTTATAGAATGAGAGCCCGTATACCCACATAAGAGACTTCGAAATGATTTGTGAAATAATGAGTTATTCGAATGTCTCTAAAGATGTGCTTAGGTTGCGTTTGTTTCCCTTCTCTCTTAATGATAAAGCCAAGGAGTGGTATCATTTTATTACTTCTAAAACAATCACCACCTGGGATGGTCTTGTAGAGGTTTTTGTTAAGAAATTCTACCCACACCATAAGGTCGTTGTTGTTCGTCAGTCTATTCAAACCTATAAGCAAAAATTAGGTGAAAACCTACACAATTATGTTGAAATGTTTAATGAATTGTGATACCACTGTCCGCATCACAGATTTGAGAAAGCCCACATGGCCCAAATTTTGTATGAGGGCCTGGATAGTGAAACCCGTATGCAGGTAGAAACAATGAGTGGTGGAGAATTCACCCATCAGGATCCAGATAAATGTTTTGACTCGTTCACCGAGTTAGCTGAGAAAACTAGGCAATGGGCTTCGATGAGATAACCGAAAATATCTAGGAATCCTATACATATGGTCGATAGAGTTTATGATGGGTCAGATATACTTAGGCGTCTAGAGTCCTTAGAGATGAATCAAGGATCAAACCATGTTAGATATGGAGAACAAGCTCATGCTCTTTATAACAACTCTAGGTTCGAAAACCGTCAAAAATTTGACCCATATTCAGTAACCTATAACCCTGGTTAGAGAAACCATCCTAATTTTTCCTGGTCTAAGGGTCAGGATCAAGGTCAGTCTAGTAATTCTGAAGATCCTCCATGTTTTGTCTATACCAAGAATCCACTATAGACAAACTACTCTCAAAACCCTTCTGAAAAGAAAATGACTAGCTTAGAGGAATCATTTAATAAGTTAGCAAAGAGCCATCTTAAATTCAAGAGACAACCATGCAGACTCTTGCTAAGTTAGAACTCCAAGTAGCTCAGATAGCTAAGTCACTAAGTGAGAGAGAAATAGGAAAGTTTTCTAGTCAAACAGATCCTAATCCTAGAGGATATAAAACATTCAATCATGTAAATTATGTTACAACCCTTAAGAGCGGAAAGATAGTTGACAATAAGGTAGCCATGCCTGATAGTGGACATATTGTAGTTCCACCTTCTACTTCCTAAGAGGAGCCAATAGATGAAGAGAATAAAACAATTCCTAAGATTCCCAAGCAGTTCCTGATAGGATTACCTTTGTGCCTAGAGCCCAATATCCACAGTTGTTAGCTCCAACAAAGAAGGAATCGACTTTCAACCAGATAATGGAAATAATTAAGCAAGTGAACATCAATATTCCGTTATTAGAAGCAATTAGGCAAATTCCTGCTTATACCAAGTTCCTTAAAGATCTTTGTACACGAAAGCGTAAGCTTAATATACATAAGAAAGCCTTTTTAGCTGGTCAAGTAAGTTCAATCCTTCTGAACCAAACACCCCTAAGTATAAAGACCCTGGATGCCCCACCATATCTTGTGTGTGATTGGTAATCACGTGGTATATAAGGCACTGCTTAACTTAGGATCTAGTGTTAACTTACCCCTGTATCATGTGTACACCCAATTAGATCTTGGTAAGTTGAAACCGACCAAAATGACACTGTAATTAGCAGATAGGTCTGTCAAAGTCCCTCGTAGTGTCATAGAGGATGTTCTTATTGAGGTTGATAGGTTCATTTATCCAGTGGATTTTTTTGTTCTAGATACCCATCCTGAACATGACCAAAGTGTTCAAATACTGGTAATTTTAGGTCGCCCATTTTTAGCCACATCAAGTGTTGTCATCAACTGTAGAACATGACTCATGAACATATCTTTTGGTAATATGACAACTGATCAAAATGTCTTTAGTGTTATTAGACAACCTTTTGAGATCGATGATTTAGAAGAAGTGAATATGATTAACACTTTAGTTCAAGATTATTTGCACGAAACTTTGTTTGGTAATTCCTTAGATAACATTCTTTTAAATCAGATGTGTGACCAGTCTTTAAAAGAAGCTCTCGAGTATTTTTTGGGCTCTAAGGACCCTGAAATTCAAGCAATAGTTTTAGGTCTATCCGAGAGTTTTGATTACCCTAAGTTTGGGGTAGTAATGATTCTTGTGACCGTCAAGTATCCCTATTTGAAGTCCCTAACTTGGGACCCGAACTTTGTGCGTCCAAGGTGTTACTTGAGTTTCTTCAGACTCCACAACCTGATCCTGCTGATATTTTCCATGAGGAGATCCATCTATTAGAGACTTGTCGTTTGGCTGAACCTGTTTATCAACACATTTATATGGAACCCAAATGGGTACCCCAGATAAATCTAGTTGTCTTGAACGAAACCTTAGATAAGGTTGTGCTCAGTTTGTTTATTTATATGATCCAGTACAGGTTTCTTATATTTGTGTCAACTTTATTTGGTATTGTTGACCCACAATTGTTTCGGCTATTGGTATATGATTTTGAAAGGTGACTAGCCATTTTGTGGTATTCAATGTTTGGATGAGGACTTTAAACTTAGCACTTCTTGGGAGGTAACCCATGCTCATGTGACACCGTAATATCCTTCCTTAACTCTTTTCTTCAATTGGTAACAGTTTCTCCTTGTTCATGCTTTTAATTTCATCTTTAGAACATTGAGGACAATGTTAGATTTAAGTTTGGGGGTAAGGGAGAAACTTTTATTCCAATAATAAAACTCCAAAATTTAGAAACTTGTGAACAATTCAGGATGACACTAACCATTCTAGGTAGATGGAAACATAGCTCTTGTCTATAGGAGTTGAGGGACCTAGCTAAAAGGTCTATTCATAAAAGGACAAAGCTCAGGTGTTAGAAATAACATGATGGTCGTCACCATATCTCGGAGTCTACCTCGACCATATCACCTTATGTTTTTATTTTTGTAAATTTTTTGTGTTTGTCTAAGTGATTTGGTAGGGCACCAGCATTGCCTTGTTATCGGTGTTGGGATGAAGTAGAGTGATTGAGATCGAGCCCAAATATTATATTTTATTTATACCAAAAAAAAAAAAATATATATATATATATATAATGGTAAGTAAATTTTTTTTTATTTTCAATAAGTTGACCGCTAGGGCCCTTGTATATACCAGCTGAGTCGATACTAGTAAGACCAGTGGGAGCGTATCTCAATCCATTAGGACTCATCCTGGCACTGACTTTCAGACAGATATGGGAAACACTGTTCACCTTAGTCAACATGTGCAAACTTTATCATCTCCATATCCATCTTCTAAATCTATTCATGTGATTAAACTTTGATAGATTCCGAGTATCGTGGTCCATTATACGACTTTCTGAGTAGTGCTTTGTTTTCTTACACATGAATTTTAGTACGCTTGAGTGAAAACTCATGTACAACAATTGGACTCAAAACAGGGTAATTCCTCCCGTAGCCAAAGAATTTGTAGTCAACTAAATAGTATGTTTAGTGTCTACCCTCAATTGTTCACAAGTAGCTGGGGTTTGGAGTAATTTTTTTTTGTAGATATACCTCTTGTAAACCCTCACGAGACAACACTCGTCCACTAGGGACACCTAGGGGTTCAAAGGCTTGTTAGACACGCTAAGTGCAACCGTGATGCCTGCGACGATGAGTTATGATTTTTATTTCTAGATTAGATTTGCTCGAGGACTAGCAAATAATAAGTTTGGGGGTATTAGATAGACACATTTATTGTCTTATTTGAGCTCATTTCTATATTGCTTTTTCTCAATTACCCAGAAAAAGTTATAAAGGAACCCTCAAAATTGATAAATGCACCCATGCCTTGGTTCAAGGAAGCCACAACTTGGTTAAGGGCACCTCTCTCTTTCAAATTCAAATTAGAAAGTTGGCGGCAATTATTCTATCGACCTGAGAAGAATTATTACATGTATCTTTGGGTTATTTTCAAGTTGTTAAGACAAAATTATACTCTTGCCTTACTATCGTGGATCTGTACAAACTTGGAACTCGGAAATATTACAAAAATCTTGAAACAGAATATTCACGGAAGTTATCATGTAATCTCGGTCTGAATTTAAAGAGAAAGAAAATATTATATCGGGGTTATTGTCTCAGCTAGAAGGAAACAAAATCTTTGAGATTCTGCCAAATCGAAAAGGGGAAGAAAAACTTGTCGAGAATGACTTTTGGTTTAAAGAAGAATTATCCGGGAAGATCTGCAAAAATTATTTGGAAGATTTGGGGAGTTATTTCGAGTTATTTGGTGTTGTGGTATAAATAGGATTCAAAAGGATCAATTATGGGGGTTGGCTTCGCCCAAAAAGCTAGAAAAAATTTCTGCAAAATTTATGATGGTGTGAAGAAGATGTAGAAAGTGTTACTAAAAGGTTGAAGAAACCGTTACCCAAAGGTTTAAAGAAGAACTTTGTCGTAAAAACGAAGAACTTCGTCGCAAAACAAAGAACAACGTCATAAAAAATAAGTGATCTTTTCTGTTTCTTTCAGCGACAGAAAAGAAGCACTTATATCTGTTGTTGTTTCATTCTTCTTTGTAAAATTTATAAACGTCTCAAATTCACTATGTTAGTTATTTTTTATTATTTTCTTCTTCTCAAGCACTTTTTGATCCATGTATCAATCTTTTGAGAGTGTTTTGAGTACGATGAGCTAAACCCCAAACACTGGGACAATGGAGGAACCCATATTCCACAATTGTGTGGTAAATATATTTAATTCTTTATGACTTTTGCATTAATTTAATTGGATTTATGATTTTTTCTTAATTAGTTGTGATCTTGTTTGATGGTGTATGCTTAGTCGTAAGTACTTTTGATGCCCATGCTTATAATTTACATCTAATGTTTTAAAATCTATTTTGGCAAAGAATTATAGTCAATATATTTATTATATGAGTAAGAATTGTCTAATATTTGAACCACATGAATATGAAAATTGGTGGAATCTTAAGTCCAAGTCCCTTGTAATTTTGCTACCATCTTTTGTCTATTTGCTAGTTTTAGAAATTAAAAATAGGTCTAAAATCGAATCTCAACGAGTCCTAGTGAACGATACCATTTCTTACCACTTGTCTATAAACCTCATAATAAAGGCACCTAGGCGTGTGTTAAAGTCACCCACCTTCCCATTTCAAATACAAATAATTGGCGAAAAATTACTCTCTCATAATGATCGAACCTGTGACATTTTTGTACAAATATTTTGGGGATTTTTTAGGACATGATATATTTGCTTACCTTAGAAGAATTTGTACGATCTAAAACACTTGGAAATATCCCGTGAAAAGTGAGATTGGATCAATACAGGGAGAGAAGAATAAAACAAGGAAACTCGATATTTTCTTTCCTAGTCCAACATGATTCGTTTATATCTTTTCAATACTGTTCGAACAAACAAGGAACTTACGTGAAGCAACATCGAAGAAGAAATAATGGCGGAAATTTTATAGAAGAGGAAATATTCTCGAGAATATACTCTCGGGTATGATTTTTTTCGCTAAGAGATATTTTATCTCCTTAAACATCCATTTTTGAGTCTCTTAATTAACAAAGCAAATAAACCAGGAAAGAAAATTAGGGCATAAAAAAGAAACATATCGAGTTTAGTCGAGAAGAGAAAAAAAATATTTTACCAAGATTTGATCATTGATTAAAATAATATATTCGAAAGATTTTGGGAAGATATTGGATTGATTGGTGTTGTACTATAAATAAAGAGTCGATTTATCAATTGGGGGGAGGCTGGCTTTTGCCAGGATTGAAGAAATATCAAATAAAAAATTATCTCTAACTCAGGTTCACGTGAAGAAGAAAAAGGAGAAGGAAGAACATAAGGTGGCTATAATCGCTGAAAAACATTGCAATTTCTTTTATATTTAACGGTTACAACGACGGTTATGCTAAAGTACCAGCGACTTTTGAGAGTTTAATGCACACAAAAGCTAGATTTTATTATTTCAGCTACATATCTTGTCAGTTCTTTCTTGTAATTTTCTTGTAAAATCATGAATAAATTGGGTTCTTCTCTACTTTCTTGTTCCATGAGTAGCTAGATTATTGTTCTAGGGTGTAGGAGCAAGTTATTTTGATGTGTAACTTTAATATTTAATTTTTTATAAAAAATTATTCTCTTCTGTGCTTTTCAATGACTAATAATTTCTCTTTTTTAAAAGCTTCATAATAATTGTACTGAATAGTTTTTAAATTATTGATCTTTTATAAGCGAAGGAAATTAGATGTTTGCATAACGACTTAAGTCATAATAATATTTTAGAACGTTTTATATTCCGAGGCATGAGATTGGGTTCAAATTTTTCTTCAGTAATTTGAGAGTAGATTTAAGATATAAATATTAATTTTACAACCAGGATAGGAGTGGAATCCAAAACCCTAGATTTCTCTCTTCCAGGTTGATTAATTTGTATAGTTATTTTATCTTTTTATTAATTTGATTTATTCATTAAAAATTATTCTTTTTGTGATTAGCATATTAATTAATCAAAAACTAGAAATTACAATTCTGAAATCCATGTGGAACAAACGTGCTTTCATACTGTCTCATCGACAACCGTGCTCTTACGGTATCATAATTAAAATCACATACTCATAGGTACAGAATATAAATACAAGTTCTGAAACCCTAGCAACCCTTTTTTTTCTTCATGAGCTTGCAAACAATTATCAATTTTTCGTCCATGACAACCACTACAATTCTAGGCTTCAAAGAAAAACTATTGGTTCTGCTAAAGCCATTGATTGTGTTGCTGACACTTGGTCTGATAGCATTCTGGGAAATATTGTTTGTCACACCTTCATTGAAATAAGAGAAGTGGAGGATAAGATTAATATCATTTGAAAGAGCTGTAAAAAAGAGAGTTCAAAGTGACGGGTCATAACTTTTATGTAGTCAAGTTTAGCTGCTAAAGAATAAGAAGAGTTAATTAAGAAATCCCCATGGAAAGTCAAAGGTTGGTTATTAGCTGTGAAAAAATATAATCCAAACAAAGGTGTCAAATTTTATAATCAAGGATTTTGGGTTAAATTTATTATTCTTCAATTAGAGCATCTTAATGAAACTGTTATTTTACGAGATATTAATGGATTTGGGTAAGAAAGTATCTATTGATCTACCTAATCCTCATCCAAAAATTGGAAGAATGGTCAAGGATGAAATCGATATGGATCTAATTAAGCCTTTGAAGAGAGGCTCTTGGATGATAATTGCTTTTGGTGGTGAAGTGTGGGTGAAGATTCACTAGGAAAAACAACCATATAACTTGTGTGACTAGTATTTCGTCATTGATCATTTTGAATGTTAGAGCATTGCTTGATTGAACCCATCAAACGTTGGTATGTCAAGATTGGTTGTCAAGTTTAGTTCCAAAACTCGAGTCGCTTGAGTAGATTACTAAAATCAACTTCGTTAGGTTATACTAGGAACATTAAAATATTGAGACTTGCTCTAGCTACACATGAAGACCTGAAGACGTATTGAAGACATCATCCTTCAGTCCTAGTTTAGTAATTACAGACTTGACTTGTTTTATTTTTTATATGTGTTCTTACAAGTTTTTATTCATTGAAAACATATTATATGCGAAGTTAAGATTGTTACAATGACTTTAGTATTAGTGATTTGGTCATTATACTATAATCAAATTATCAAAAGAAAAGATATACAATAGTTGCTTCGACAACTTAAGTATATGGAGTTACGAAGTATAGTTTATCTATAGACTTCGTGTTTTCGACATTGCGCTAATTGGTAACTTGTTATTATTTAGTGTGTTGAACTTCTAGGTGAGCCTTACTTTGATAATTATGTTAGAAAGCAATTTCATAAACATAGTTTGAAGAAGTAGACTTGCGAAACTTGTTTCTTAGTCAAAAAGGGATTCATGACCGATACTGACTATGTCTAACTCGTTACTAAAATTGGAATCAATACCCATCAATCCTACTTCGAGATAAACCTAAATTTCTTATCCACTGTAAACACTTAATGAAAAATATCATCAATCTTAACTATGAATCCAGAAATCAACAACATCAACTAAGTTCTTTAGTTGTTATTGGGCTTGTAACTCGAGTTCTAATACAACTCAACTCCTTATACCTTCGTACCATTTATTTCTTCTTTGTCTTAACTCATATGATCTCTGACAACATCAACCATTGTGTGCCCGCAGTTAACCTTGTAGAGAGAAGAAGAAGAAAAAGAAGAAGAAGAAGAAAAAGAAATTTTTTTTTCCTGATTTTATTTATCTTTGTTTTCTTATCACTTTAATCTCGCAACACATGTATATTTTAATTGAATCAAAATGTGTTATCCCAACACATATTTAGTTTTCTTTAAAACCTAAAAAGTAATTTTGGGTTTTGTAGATTTATTATGTTATTCTGACACACAAGTATACAACATGTAATCATTTAATAAATTTGTTACGATATATCTTGGTTAAAAAGAGTTTTATCTAATAGCGATCTAAAAAAAGAGTAATGCAGATTAGGTATTTGTTTTGGGTACAATCCCCTAATTTTAATAGCACTAAATGAGTAAAATACTATAACAAAAAATTACCGTGGTTAAATACAAAGTGAGACGAAACGAAATGACTATCCACGCGTTCATGTTACTTATTAGCGCGCCTTGGAATGGCTAACTATATTGAGTTCACTTGGTCAAAGTCTGAACTCTGAAAGACACAAGTAATAATTTGTTTGGATTATCAACCAAGAAGTGGGAGGTGGACGCAGTTTTCTTTCCGGAAGAGAATAAGAGTCAGTGAATCAGTATCCTCAACACGGTACTTGTGTTTGGATGCTGTCTTTGTCGGCACCTAGTTAGTTCCTTGGAAAATCATCATACATCTAATAGAATTTGCTAATGCGTCTCGGTATACAACTTGGTACCAACTTCTTTCAGAGCAGCATCACTCAAATCGTTATCAAATTGCTAATTATAGGGATTTTCAATAAAATGACAGACTATTAACAACCGATATAATAAAATGTCCCCGTTTTTTAAAACTTTAATAAAATGCCCAGCCGTTAGTAATTCCGTCAGGGCCCACAAAATTGGTAAAATATCGTTTACTTGGTCAATTTATCATCTGAAGAGATGAGATTTTGATGGGCATAATTACAAATCTACCCATTACTAATTAACCGTTTAAGATGGGTTACATGAATTCTGACCGTTAGATTCTTTGGAAACCTAATTTTCTCATTCTTCCCTTTTCTTCTCCTCCACCGGTTCGCCACTTCAAAAATCAGCGACACACCCTTCCGATTATCTCTCTCTCACTCTAACTCACCACAGAAAAATCATCAATGGGATCACCGAAAATATAATTATCTTCATCTATATCATCAGTACCTTCATCTTTTTCAAGTAGTATCATGGTATCTTCAACAACTAGAGAAAGTACAACAAAACCATATTCCGAATATATGGTTTTTTTTCTATGAAGATTTCTTACATAAATGCAAAATCATCACCGTCATCAACCTAATCACTATTGCCTTCAGCTTCAATCATCGGGTTTTTCTTTGTCAATGAAGATTTCCTATCTAGGGTTTCTAATTGGGTGAATTTCATTGTGGATTTTGTAATTGTATATTTCATTCTACAATTGCCCAATTTGTGGATACAATTACAAAACCCATATTGAATCACGACTGAACCATTGAAGTCGATTGCGGAAGTTACTGAAGGTAATGGTAGTGTTGGTATTGTGTTTGGTCGAATTTAGATATTGGAAAGTAAGAAGGTTGAATGGAAATGGTTCAGTCCAAGAATTAAAGATGGGTCTGAGTCTGTGTGTGGCTGAACAAAGATAATGAGTTGAAGGGTTATTAGCAGAGAAGAATGGTTTAGATGATGATGTGAATTGGGTTTGATGTGCCGATTGAATTGGGTTTGCGACAGTTCAAGAGATAGAACAGCAACAACCCAGCAAGGTAGAAGAAGAAGGGATATCACCGGTCGAAGAAGTTAGATTAACAGTATCAAAACATTAACGATCCAACACTACCAATATGGACATTCAGAATGTGGTTACTAGGTTTGATATCAGTTGCTGCGCTATCATTCGTTAACACGTTCTTTTCATATCGTACAACACCATTGGTTATAACTCAGATTACCATTCAGATTGCAAGTTTACATGTTGGAAAGTTCATGGCATATTTATCCACATCACCTGTTCATAAAACCAGGAACAATGAGCATTATTCCAAACACAAAGACAATGAATAACAGAGTGCATACTATTTGCATAACTGAACACCCACCACAACAGGAATCTTAAAAGTCCCCAATCAAGCGAAGCATATGCATGGCTAACAGACTGAGTGAACTCAGACAAGGTAATCAACCAAGTTGACTCAGACATGTGCATACTGAGTGAAAGGTCGGCTTGCTGGCAGAGAAGATGAGGTCTTGGTTTTATTCCATATTGGGACAGCGAACGTGAGATGATGTTATTGAATTGTGATTGAATGGGTTTTTGCGTGAATGTATGAAATCTTGCAGAGAAGGAGTTGAATGATCGACTGAAATAACAAGCAAAACCTTGCCTGAACCAACAAACGGAAATGGACCCAAAGTGTTCGACCAATTGTCTCAAAGAACTCACTGTTCTAACTAGGCCTCTTTAAAACGATTCAAGGGCTTTAACGTCTTTTCCAATAGCTGATTTAATGTCACCTATGCTCTAACTACCGTTAACCTAAACTGGATAAAAAAGGTCAAACTATGGACATTTTATTAATGTTCCAAAAAACGAAATTATTTTATAGACATTTTATAAAAAGCCTCTTATATTTATACCATGCCACGGAATAAAGGTCAATAAGTCATCAACGTCATTACGTAGATTCTTGAAAGCTAAAACAAAAAGCAAGATCGGAGAAAAAATAAGTTACTCACCCACTAATAAATTCCTTTTTCCATTTTTTCTTTCATTTCTGTTTCCAGAATATTTACACCCATGCCACTACACGAGATAGCTTGGTATATTTTTTACAGAAGAAGGAAAATCCAAGCTCATAGCATCATTAAAAGATTAAAAATAAAGTTGCTTATTAAGCAAAATTTCCATGATCAATGAGAAGGACCCGGAAAGGCCTAAGGGGTGTCAAAACAACATCACCACCGTTCATTACAACCCAGTTGGTTGCATGCTTCATTGATCATAATCGAAATCTTATATCGACGTTGATCTTCGAGAACCAAACATCTGTTCCATTAGTATAACAAGAGACATTGCAACAGTTGAATCAATTTGAGGTTGTACAATCAACTTGAATACATCATTACCAAATGATACACCTGCTTTAGCTTCTTTCCTTTGGATTTCAGCCACTAGTCTTTTTCTGTTATCATACACAGCCACACACCGGTGTGCATATGATCCAATAATTACATCAATTCCTTATTGTTATTCTGAGTACAATATATCACGTAAGCAAAGTTCTTTGATGTCAAGAAATTCACGTGCTTTTTCACCAGAAATCTCGGATTAACAGAATTTTCTCCGTCAAACACCATCCAGCTATCCGATAAACTCAATTTCTGTAAACAAAACTAAGAAAACATTAGACAACGACTAAATTTTTAAATGGCCTTGTAAACAGACAAATGACAGAATCTAATCTCACCTTACGACGGATAGTAAGAAGAGATTTTCCTGAGGCATCCATTAAGAAGATTTCCGTTTTATTCCCAGCTCGATAATTATCCACACGGAAAACGAGATTTCCTTTTGTATCAAAAACCGTAAAACCGTTACAGTTGAAGAGAAGTGATTTTTTCCATACTGTTAGTACCTCCACCTGTTTGTCTGATATTTGTTTCGGATTTCTTGGGGTTTCTGTTGTTGAATTTGGGTATACCTTTGTCATGGTTCTTGATCTTTGTGGATGAAACCGGTTGAACGGGTATCAAGTTATTATAGAGAAAGAGTAAACTCTGAAGAAATATTTTGATCTTGGAAACTTATGTTGTGTGAAGTACTCCTATTTATACAAGCAAGTGGTAGATTATCAAAAGTAGATAACACCCTTAATTTTTTAAATGACGTTGGCATATAGTTTGAAAGAGGGGAAAGCAGAGAATGTACAGAAGGTGATGATGGGAATCAGGGGATCTTTGCTTTGAAGTGAATAAGAGTATATTTCTTTTAATCTTTTATCTTGTAATTATTGTAATGAAGATTTCGATTGGCAAAGACGAGTCTGTGGTGAAGAGGTATGACAAGTGGATATAAGAATAGATATTTTATTATGAAGAATTTAAGATTGTTTTCATTTTGTATGTTTGTGAAAGGATTCTTTCGGGGCGGTTTTATGCGACCCTCGCAAAGTACAGAGGGACGTCAAAATTTGGTTCTTCGTCAGTAGTCAGTAGTACCACCAATTCACAACAATGATCATGACTGTCATAATACATTTATTTCTGTTAAAGAAAATGAGTTTTATATTTTCGGTTTTGATATAAGGGTTTTTATGGATTATTACTCTCATGAAAATGAAATAAATATTCCTTAATTTCATATCGGAAAAAACTAAAGATGAACATCACCAAATAACTAAAGAAACATAATTATCAATATGAGTTTTTTTATATCCAAATTTGTGTGCGTGTGTAATAGATTTGTTTTGGGCTTGTGCATATACCAATCAAGATTGATTGTTTTGTTCAAACTTCTTTTTAAATCTACTTCCTAAATAAATTTAAAATTTTTGATTTCAGATTTAATATAAAGGGGGGAGGGGGATGACCTAGGCAAAATTCATTTAACTTATAAAAAATTATTTCTTACAACAATAGATAATTAATTTTTTACCTGTTTTATTTTTAATTTCACGCTTCAAGCAAGGAATTGATTTGAATTGATTTTGTCGGTTTTTGAATTGATTGCGAATCAATCCCCGTTACTGCTCCTCTCTGATTTCTGCTTATAAAAGCAAATAAAATTCTTCATTCCAACTTACACCAGAAGCAACTACTATCCTGCTTTCTTTTCCCTTCTTCCTGCTTTGTTTTGCGCAATGCTTGTTTACTTCCCTTCTGTAATCTATCTTGTCGTTGAGTTCGTTTGAGTGGGTGATTTGTTTTGTGCTTATACAAATCATAACAGACAGTTCTATCCTGGAAACATCTTCACTGTGAGGGTATAGCATCTCTCATTCTTGAGGAATACCCGCGGATTATTGTGTTAATGACAATTTACTGAACAGGTGGCTTTATTTTTTTATGTGCAAATCAATATTTCAATTTGGTGATTTATTTTAACGTTAATATCTTCTGGTTCAGTAATTTTATTGTTGTAGACTCAACAATACCAGCATAACTGTTTAAACTTGGGAGAAGTGAATTGCCGCAAACAGGTAAATTCAAATACAGACATACAATATAGTATACCATCAACGTTGGAATTGGATTGATTGAAGTTATGCAAGTCCGATTTGCGAGTTTTGTCAATTCAGCTTTAATACTAGCTTAGGCGCTTAGCTAGGAAAATGTAATAAGATGAAATTCAATGGCAAATGAGTAGAAATGAAGTCCTTTTCCACTTAGAAAAAATAAGTTAATTCTCAGGACGCGTTTCATAATAAATATTTAATGTAGTAAACAATTCAGGCGTAGTGTTGATTGGATCTAAGTCTGGATGACTATTGGCTAAGCACGTACTTATAAACATATCAATATCATTAGTTGTCTTTGTGAATAATATTACCTCCGTTTTGGCAAGAGTATTTCTACCATTTTTTTATTTTGATCTATTTTTAGGTTAAAATAAAAAAATGATAATAAAACTTTTATTGAAACAGAAGGAGTATAATTTATCTTTAAATTTTATATATATTTATTTTGATGATTTTTTATATATCAGGATAAAATTAAGATGGTTTACCCAGTTGAATTAAGCCAACTTCGTCATTAGACAATAATCCAATAAAAATTGAGGTTTATAAGTTTCAGCCAAGTATTTAGCTTTAAAAATTAAGGGAAATATAAACAATTCAGTCTCTGATTAGATTTCCTCATTTCAATTATGGTGTACGGCTAATTTATTTCGTAAGCATTTGGCTATAATGTGCATAGATCTATAAATCTCTCCGTACCACGATACTAGGGAGTAGGGCGGGTTGATTTCTTCTCGATCCACGTAAATTAATACAAATTTGTGTTGATTTACGATGCAAAGATGTGGATTGATGTGTAGTCATCCCGAATTAGCGTCATTGGGAGGTACGACCCTAAACCGTCCAAACCATGTAGTGATTAATTTTTTTAGCAAAGAAGAATTCAATCAATAAGATCAACATTGCTAACAGGGGATGTACTAATCCTATGCTTAGTGATTTTTTTGTTTAGACATTAGTCATCAATATTATTCTATTAAGTGTACGCTTAGGGCAACTGCAGCGGTTGGAGCAGACCATCGAGTAAAGAAAATCAGTTTGCTCGTGTAAAAAAAAACGCACCTGACTAAATATGATATTACGATGTTCTAAATAAGCGTTAGCTAACTAACGCTACACTGCAATAACGTTTGGTTACACGGATGTTCAACTACACAAGCGTTATGTTTTTGACGTTCATCTAGATTAGCGCTTTGAACATACGTTCTTGTAATGTAGCGTTACGTACTCAAACGTTACTCTACTAAAGCGTATATCTAAATGTTGCTCTACTGAAGCGTTTTGATACCAATCAAAGAAAAACATCACAATAAAGTAACGTTTAAACCGAAACGCTACTCTAAAACAGCATTTCAGCCGAAAACGCCCCCACAGAAGAGCGTTTGGAAACCTTAACGTCGCTCTACAAGAGCGTTCATTTGCAAACATCGCTCTACAAGAGCGTTTAGTTTTCCGACACGTTGTGCTACAATAGCGTGAAGATAGGTCAGCACAAATTCGGTCAAAAGAGTTACGTGTTGTGATTTTAGCTAGGGTTTTGTATACGTGTTGGCATTGTTCCCACTATAAAAAACGCACATTTCCTTCTTCTACAACAACACAAAAGAAGCCGTCGCACAATCTTCTTTCCTTCTATTTCTCATGTTGCCTTCACTAGACGGAATCAATTGCCGGTAGATACGAGAATCCTAGTCACCACGTCAGCACGTTATCGTAGCAGGACGTTTTGTTCGTCGATCCCTTGCTTCCGACTCTAAAAACAGTAACAATCTCACCATTTTTAATTGCTATTTTAAGAAAATTGCTATTTTAATTTTTAATCTATTTTGATTTTAATGAATATTAGATTTAGTATATATTCTTTAAAGATTCAATTATTCTTTTTAGTTTTAGGGTGAATATTAAATTTAGTATACATGGTTGAAGATTAAATGATTCTTGTTAGTTTTAGGGTTTTAAAATAATAAATTGAAATTTTAGGATTTGAATTAATTTAGGGTTTTTGGGTTGTAATTTGTGGAGAATAATGAAATTTACAATTTACTATATTATTGTTAATTACATTATTGTTAATTAGAGGTGTTGATTTGGTTAATTTTTAGTTTTGTACTGTTTGTAATTCTACTTAATCATTTATGACATTTGAGAATTGTAATTGTGCATGTAAAAATAATATATGATTGATTAAATTATTTGTTAATTATAGTTGTTAGTTTGTTTCATTTTAAATTTATGGTTTGATTATAAGGGAGTTAGTTTTTGAATCATGATTTGGTGTATGTTGGTTGATTTTAGATGGTCTATACATTTGATTTTTTAATGCACTAATTGTTTTTTGAATGTTCAATTTTTAAACGTGAAAATAATTTTTGGGTTACGGTTAGATGTTGGTAACGTGAAAATAATTTTAAACGTGAATATATTTTAAACGTGAAAATAATTTTTTTGTTTTGTTGTTAACTGTTGGTTATGGTTAGATGTTGAGGAAATCCGCATCGCGATTGCTCGGTGGGAAAAAAAGGGGCAAGAAAGCCAAATCAACCAATGATGCACAAGGAGGTCGTGTTGGTGAAGAAACGGATGATGTTATAGGGTTGGAAACTTATAGTATGGTGGAAGATGATAGCATTCCGAGGAACCCCCAGGTCGAGTTAGCGACATCTCTGATGACGACGCTACCCGACATAAGGAAACCTCTGAGGTCGATGTAACTGAGTACCTCCAATAAGAGGTTACGTATGATGGGTCTTTGGAGTTTTGGCGCCATGTTACTAACTCTAACAAGTTTTGCAAACTCGTAGACTGGGATGTGGATACATACGACAGTTTGGGTGGCTTAGTTAAAGAAACCATCAAGCAACCCGCTGAACATGTGCCCCTCCCGCCTATAGATAATTGGTCATACGTAAGTTTATTTCTAATATTTTTGTTGTTTAGTTTATGAATTTACGGGTTGAGAAGCTAACTTTTCTAACGAAACCGGAAATCCCAACAACAGGAACAAAGCCGGCCTTTTTTGTCGATATGTTCAAATCACAAAGGAAGTACATGAATTTTCTTCTTTAACTGCCTAGGTGAATGAATTTCGTCTTAGGAATGAAACTGATGATGAAGTTGTTTTTAGATCTCTAGAGGAATGGATAAGATGGAAACGTTTTGAATTCAGGTACAAACCTCATTTCGAGATCTTAAGGGTCATGGAAGAATTCAATCCCTTTGTGTTGATTATTCTCCCAAGAAGTGAACCACGTCATTCACGACGTTCTACAAGCCAAGCCTTAAGGTTTCATAATAGGTTTACTTAAGTGATTAAGTAAAATCTAGTGATTTTTAATATTTCTTTTACTTCGTTTTAATGTATGCCTTGAATAATTTAATAAATTGATGTTACAAAAAAAGTTACTTCGGGTTTAGACGAATGGAACGATCAATAGCATTCTCATATCTTCGAACAACCAAACTAACAAACTTGTTTGCACCACATTAAAAAACGTTTGAGAAAACAACGAGTTATTTCCATTTACGTTTTGGAGTTCATGAACTGGTTGCATGGATAAAACAACAATGGATAATATCACAACAATTGGAGTTAAATGCATGCTTGTATTGTCTACTCAAGAGTAAAGAGCACTTCTTATCTCTCGATAATATCACAACAATGGATTTGTCATCTTTTTGTTGTTAGGTCTTGTCGTAGCATTCATGTTGGATGGGTTTGCTAGGTTGTATTGTCCACTCAAACTAACACAACTTATATCTAGATAATTTCATTGACATGATTTGTCAGCCTTTTCTTCTACTCTCATAGCATTCATGTTGGAGTTAATTGCCTGCGTGTATTGTCTACTCAAGAGTAAAGAGCACTTCTTATCTCTCGATAATATCATAAAAATGGATTTGTCATCTTTTTGTTGTTAGGTCTTGTCTTAGCTTTTTTGTGGCTTTTATTACTGGCTTGTATTGTCTACTCAACCGAAAAATCATAAAAACTTGTTTGAATTCCCATGTTATAAATACCAAATACTCAATTGAAACCACAACCAAAACTACAATCATCCTCAACCAAAAATACAAACATCCTCAACCATAACTACAAACCTCCTCTACCATAACTACAAACCTCATCAACCAATGGCAGGAAATCAGAATAACAATATGTATCATGGTTTTTCCTCTTCCTCTTCTTATATTCCTCACAATCATTTACTCATATCTTCCACATTCGATGATGATAGTACTAACCCCGACGTCCTCATCAGACGAAAATTCATTTGCAGTTATCCAAAATGAACAAACACTTACTTTTGGATTGTTCGCTTCTAATATAGACTGGCCAAATACTCGAATCAAAATTGATCGAAAGCGGGAGGAGGGAGCAAGGAAACTAAGGACAGATTACTTTTTAAGAAACCCAACTTTTGGTCCTATTGTTTTCCGGAGAAGATTCAGAATGCGCAGACAATTGTTCAACCATATCTTGCGGGATGTGGTGGGACTTAACCCTTATTTTGTTCAGAAAAGGGATGCTGCCGGCAGACTCGGATTAACACCACACGTTAAGATTACTGCAGCAATTAGAATGTTAGCTTACGGTTGTGTGACAGATGCAATCGATGAGTATTTACAGATTGGGGAATCTACGGTGTTGCAAGCAACTCGTAAGTTTTGCCTGACGATTATGCAGCTATATGGGGATCAGTATTTGCGTAACCCAACTCCTGCAGATGTTCAACTATTGCTTACTCAGAACCAGGCAAGGTGATTTCTTGGAATACTAGGAAGTATAGATTGTATTCATTGGAAACTGGATAGATGCCCAACGGCCTAATCAGGTGCGTACACCGCATACAAAGGCGATGAAAGTATCATCTTGGAGGCCGTGGTTTCACAAGATCTATGGTTTTGGCATGCCTTTTTTGTTATGCCCAGTTTAAAAAACGATATAAATGTTCTGAAGCGGTCTCCTGTTTTCAAAAACATTATCAAAGGTAAGGCACCCCCAGTGGACCACGTGGTGAACGGTAACCATTACGATATGGGGTATTATCTTTGCGATGGGATATACCCAGAGATAAAAACCATAATCATGTCGATCAAGCATCCAGATACACTTAAGAAGCGGAAATTCTCAGCTATGAAAGAGGGTGCTCGAAAAGATATGGAAAGAGCCTTTGGTGTACTGCAAAACCAATTTGCCATCGTTAAACAACCGGCTAGAATGTGGAATCCGGACGCACTTGCATATATCATGAAAACAGTAATTATTCTCCATAATATGATTGTGGAGGATGAACGTCTACCAGGTGTTTGGCCACATGATTATGATCAAGGGCGCTACGCTGCACCAGTAACTATATCACGACAACAAACTGATGCACTTTCAAGGATGTCAACTCACCAACGGCGACAAGCAGCCAATAGCAAACAAACGCACATTCGATTACGAAATGACTTGATCGAACATTTATGGTCGAATATTGGTGATGTTTGAAAAACGACTAATTCAAAAAATTGGTTTTGTTAGTATATCTCTTGTAAACCCTCCCGAGACACAACTCGGCCGCTAAGGGCACTTAGTGGTTTAAAGGCATGTTGCACGTGCTAAGTTCAACCGCGACTCAGGTGAAAATGAGATATCTTTAAATGTTAGTAATTGATTTTTTTCGATGCTTATGTGTAGACAACAAATATGAAAGTAATGGTTTTCATTAATTAGAAGGAAAATAATATTGGTTGTTCAGTGTTTTAGGTAATACAAGATTCTCTTCTTTTTCGTAAAATCTCTGCTTTCCTAATTTTAACCCACTCTTTTGTTTCGTCATCCAATTTGGAGACGTCCGTCATCATTATTCGATACTCCTCTTTCATTAGGCGATGCTCTTCTTTTGATGCTAACTCGGCATCTCTTTGATCAATCTTCCTTTTAGCACTTTACGAATAACTGTTGTTGAAGTTTTTTTGGTTATTAATTATTATTTCCAAGGCTTCTGCTTGGGCACTGGATTTTGCTCGTGCATTTTGCTTTAGTTGTTTAGCCTGGTTTTGCCCCATAGGCCGCGGGTACGTGTTTGGAATATCTCTTATTTCTTCATATCCACTCCATTGACCTCGGCTTGGTGAAGGTCTTTCTAGGTCTTCAGCGCTATTGTCAGAATCTTCTTCAGCTTGCGATAAATCAAATATTTCTGTTGAACGACGGGAATATTTGTTATTTTCTATCATAATTGCGTAGCACTCATCGTGCTTAAATGGTTTATCACCATTAGCTTCCCTGAATAGCCTCCTTACTTCCTGTGTCTGTTGTTTAGAAAAACATTAGTGCATCACAATCCATTTCAAAACTTGAACAATGAAGTGCTTACAAAAACAGGTTTACTTTACCTTTGTTTCTGGACCCCAGCCGGTATGGTGTTCATCCACTTCTGCCTCTTTTGCAGAGTAAAGCGCCACATCTTTACTTATTCCTTGAAAGCGTTTTTGAATGGATGTCCAACTGCGTTCGGCCATTGAAGGTATAGCTTCTTTCATCCCGGCTTTGATGCGAGACCATAATCTTTCTTCCGATTGATCAGTACCAACACTAGGGTCTTGAGATATTGATAAATGAATCCTACACATTGTTATATCTTCATTAGTAGTAAAATTTGGACCTCTTGGTTTTGGTGATTTTTGATACTGAGAAAAACTGTTAATGAAAGACCAAAAAAATTCAGAAGAAACTTGACTTTCTTGTATGAAGTTCTCAAATGCGGTATGGATGGTGGTTGTACATGAAACATCAAAACATCCTCTATATATAATGCCGAAATCAAACCGTTGCAGCAATAAAAATTTGACAAAAAAAAATAGTTGTTGAAGAGAAAATAACGGTCACATTCACAACGGTTATTAATTAACGACCAATGATTAACGGCCACATCGACACGCTATGTTGGGAGAGCGTCTCAACAAAACGCTCCCCTGGTAGAGTGTCTATAACCAACACGCTCTTCTGGGAGAGCGTTTGCAAGCGTTTACTATTTTAACGCTTCTTCTAGTGAGCGTGAGTATATAAACGTCTATTTACAGTAGCGTTTTGACAATTAACGCTCTACCAAAGGAACATTCAACCCACACGCTCTTCTAGCTTGCGTTTGTTCAAATTACGCTGTTTTAATACAACGCTACAAAAACGTTGTTCTAACTGAACGTTTTGCTAGACGGCTTTCAGTAGAGACGTTTGTGTTTATAAACGTCCTCGTACAATGGCGTTTTGGGGAACGCTGTCTTACAAGAGCGTCAGACTATATCTATGTTTGGTCCAGTTGCTCGACAAAACTTGGTCGGATATTGTTGAAAATCTGGACTAAATACCATATTCACTCGCCGTTGCGGCTCACAAAACCGGACCAAAGAGCAATCCTGGTCTTTGCTCTTTGGTCTGGTCGACCACTGCAGTTACCCTTAAATGGAGGATCCATATATAATCTTATATACATATTATTTTATAAGATTTATGTTGATTTTTCTATAAAACTCAAACAATAACGAACTTGGAGCTAATATTTTTATGGTGTGTTTTTATAAAACTCTATACACCTACCAAAATGAAGACAATCCGAGATACCGAACATTACCATCTATTAATCTTAATTTCAACCGTTAATTTTCAACGGTTGATTTTTAAAGTGGTAGATGGCGGTGTTATATGTCTCGGATTTTGCTCTTTTTTAGTAGGAATATAGAGTTTTATAAGAAGAACGTCCCACCTAAATATTAGCTTCAAACTCATTGTCATTTAAGCAATATTAAAAATCGGCACAAATCTTATGAGATAGTGTGTATATAAGATTGTACACGGATCCTCCTTCTTTCTTAAAACTTATCACTTTTAAAAAAAAAAACGAAATCCTTTTAACAACTATTTCGTGAAATGATCAATAATGACCTACAAAAAGAAAATTAATTATGAGAAAATGATAGTTAAGCACGAGCTTTTTCGTGGGCTATTGCGCTCCATCAATTATTTAGCATTCGCCTAATGGATCATGAATCCAAAGTTGATTAGCCTGGGTCCTCCGAGTATAACATGCATCCTAGCGCGACTCAAATCAAAACCTAATTATCTGGTTTACTGCCCTTATCAAGTTATCACCAAGATGACTACCCTTTACATATTTCCCTTTCCAAATGGTCCATGCTTTGCGCATTTTTGTTCTCCTTTTGAACAAGTTAATTTTCCTTAATGATTTGGTAACCAATGGTTTAAACTTTATTTCCCTATAGGGACTTGTACAAAGCGTAAATAAGGAAGAAAGCATAGGAACTCTATCGAATAAACATCTTCAGGCGGCAACATGTAGCTTATGTGGTTTTGACTCGATAATAAAAAATGTTGCATTTCGTAGGTGGGATGGCAGTGGAAAAAGGCATATCTACATGGGTGTCGAAATCATTCTTTTGTTCATGATGTTGATATCTCACGAAAGGAATACTGTACAAGAAGAAACCATCAACCCTAATAATTAATAAATTAATCTAGCATGGCTTGGCTAAAAAGCCTGAGGTTCATACTTTTGTTTGCCATTTAACAGATAACGCTATGAAACAGGATGTGTTATTTATTTGGAATATTTACGTGGAAAGTAAAATGCTTTTAGGAAACGGTGAAGCAAATTCTCAATCAATTAGACAGTGAAAAAATGGACCTATTACATAAAAAATTTTAAAATCTGATTAAAATGGACTTCTAAAATATCAGCCTAGGTAAAATAGACGGGTAATACTTATTCTCGAAACAGACAATTATATCCTTTCTTTTAGGTTTCCCCAAAACAGTTTCAATTAGAAAACCTTCTTCATTGTTACCATCGATCACCCCACTACACACTATCAACAACACTATCGTCGACACCATCTCTACCACCGGAATCACCAACACCATCATCTTCAACACTATTTCCACCATCAGCAATCCACCACCACAAACCCCCAGCAACACCATCATCGACACCATCTCTACCACCACAAACACCAATATCACGATACCATTAACAACAATCATATACCAACACCATAGACACCACAAACAAGAAGCTGAATTAGGTTTTGAATCCATCAATTTCACAATTTGAGATCTCAACATCATGGATTAACTCTTGATAATCTTAAAACATGTAAGTCTCCTAACCCTAAATTTCTTTTTGATTTTTATATCTGGATGACATTCATTGTCCTGCGTAGAATCTAGTATGAATTGGTTTCATCTTGTATTATTACTGGATAAAACTGGTTTCATCAAGTGTTGTCAATAGATGAAACATGGTTTTATCTTGTGTTTTCCACTATATAAAACCATACATATAGTGGATGAAATCGGTTCCATCTATTTTATCCTGAATGTTAGTCTATTTTTTTCTTCATAAGAGTTTCTTGTTCCATTTAAACGTGGATGAAATCGGTTTCATCCTAATTTAGATAGAGTTGAATTTGTCTTCACATATGTTTAAGCTAGGATGAAACCAGTTTCATCTTATTTTAAATTGAGTTGAATTTGAATTTGTATTCATACAAGTTTAAACTAGGATGAAACCAGTTTCGTCCTGTTTTAAGATTGAGTTGAATTTGTTTTCATCCAAGTTTTTACTAGGATGAAACTGGTTTCATCCTGTTTTAGATTGAGTTGAATTTGTTTTCACCCATGTTTAAACTAGGATGAAACTGGTTCCATATGTTTTAGATTGAGTTGAATCTGTTTTCATCCAAGTTTAAACTAAGATGAAACTGGTTTCAGTTTGTTTAAATTGAATTGAGTTCCAAGTTTAAACTATGATGAAACAGTTTCATCCATTTTTAGATTGAGTTAAATTTGTGTCCATTTATGTTTAAACTAGTCTAGAGTTGGATGAATTTGAATAAAATATGAATTAAATTGTTGTAGGAAACAAAAGCAAGAAGAATACTGAAGTAAGAAAAAAGTAATAGGTGGTTGTGAATCAAGAATAAAGAAAAAGCATGATGTGAACATGGTTGATGAATCAAGAAATGAATGGTGAATCAAGAAATGAAAGATAGACATGATGTAAATGTGGTTTGCTAAAAGAATGCAGAAAAGTTGGAGAAAAAAGAAGGAAAGAAAAATGGTTATGCGGTTGCGCCTTCGAAGAATAAGAAAAGATAAGGAAGAAGATGAGCATAAAATGAATAAATATAGTATATGAAATCCTTAATGGCAAAAGAAGTTTGCTAGAAGAAGAGCGACAATTAAGACTATGTCTTTTGATAAGGTTATTTAAGTTTTTGTTTGTAAAACTATTTTTGAATATATTTGTGAAAAGTAAATAATGAATCTGGATATGTCTATGAATGTATATCTTAATTACAGGTTAGCTAGTTTGAAAACTTTACTTAAACTACTTTATACATTTATATTATAAATAATTTCATATCATCGTATATCAGAATATGTAAGATAAAATCAGATACATCCTGACGAAAATTTAATTTTATCTGAATATGCAAGATGAAACCAGTTACATCCTGAGAAAAATATATTATTTTATCAGAATATGCAGGATGAAACCAGTTACATCCTGAACAATTTTTTTTTCTAAATTATGCAGGATGAAATCAGTTTCGTCCAGGTTTAATTCATGATAACTTGGATTCGTTCAAGTTTAGTCATACAAAATTTAAGGTATAACCATAAATACATTAAGGTATAACCAATTATAACTTCAATAAATTGACGTACAACCATAGAGATGATAAAAAAAAAGTTTATAAATATTGGAACACTAAATTCTTAAATTTAATTGTGAGAATATCGCATTCCCCTGACATCCTCTGCATCTAGTTATGGAAGCTATGATTTTCATTGTTCAAAGTCTCAACCTTGAATCGCATACCTGTTTCCGCAACCTGAACCTCCTAGTTCACTCCCGATTGGATGGCTTCTTTTTTTGTCTTTGTATTTCAGTTCATCTTGCTAGAGTTGACACTCCATAGCCTCAACTTCATTACATTTGCAAATAATATATTCCAAGTGTATCACCCTACGTTCCAGCACAAACCAACACCCCCGCCACCTTCACCGCCGACCACTAACCACCAACACATTCCACCACCCCCATCACCTTCACCACCCACTATTGGCCACCAGCATTGGCCACCCACACCCACTACTGCAAAATGCACAACCAACAATACTCATCTCCCTTACCATTCACCACTCACCATACCCACCAAAAAACTGTCTAGGCTCTTATTACACAGTTGAAACACAGAACAAAACATTAACAAAACAAACAAACAATTATAATTCATTAAGTATTGTCTTCATATTCACGTGGTAAGAATACGAATCTTCATAGTACATAACACACAGAGAGTTTCGAAATCGAAATCCATTTGCAAGAAATATATAAATTAACAACACTTTAGGTACAATGTTATTCAATTGAATATTACAGGACCAACACTGCATAAACCAACATACAAACATGTTGAGTAATACAGGGTGAAACCAATTTCATCTAGCTATATTTTAAAAAACTGTATAAACAAAAACTTGTTCACATACTGGATTTAGCTGAATACAAAATTACAGGTTCAATTTCATATACAACTTCTAGTTCAATTGAAACAAATTATTAATAAACCTAGAAGTTATATGAAACAAAGTTAAACTAAAATAAAATTAACCTAGCTTAGAATTTCAAAATTGAAATTCATCTGCAAGAACAATTGTAACCCATATTTAAATCAATTTTGTTGAATGAATAATCTAAGATTGGTATTGAATTCAAACAACCCAACAGATTCAATCAAAGTCATACAAAAACCCATGAAAGTTGAAGCTTTACATAATCGATTGATAATAAAGTTAGAATATTAGGTTAAATGTACCTCTCTGCTGGTGATTGTGGTGTTGATGGTTGTTCTTCTGAATGTTGATTTAGAAGCGGTAGTTTTATCAATAACGGTAACAGTGGTTGTGATTAAATCTGGTCTTATCTGTCATCAACTAATTCAGGTAGAGTTATTGGAGGAGAACAAAGAAACTATGTATAAGGATGAAGAAGCATGTTCTTCTTTGAATCGAAGGTCTCCACAACATTTTTCGAATTTAGATAGAATAATTAAAGAAGACAAGGGTATATTGGTCAGTTCTAGTTACACTAACAAACAAAATTTTAGACAGAAATAACCAAATTAGATATTAAAAAAAATATATTTTAAATGTACGGGTGTTTAAACAACATCTATTTTTAGACGTTTTTTATGCTCACAAAAAAAAATCTAGAATTATTAAACCAATTTATCGTTAGACAGTGTGATATTTCTTTTCAAGTTTTAAGTCATATTTTGGAATCATTTCTTTATCTAGATGAACCGTCCTCGAATTGAATTTTAGCTCCCAATTGGTTTTCATGATTCATATCCACTGAAAAAGAAAACAGTTTGAACTTTGAAAAGAAAAAAGAGGAGCCCATTATGTTCATCTTTCTACAATTCTTCGTACAGTTGACTATCTTTAGTTAGGAGTATTTAACTAATTGTGTTAATTACTTGGTGAAGTATGAATTGTAAAGCAATTGTAAAGTAAGTAAAAAGAGTGAACAGTGCTGCATTTTCTTTTGTTTAACAATAGTTAATCACTTAATTGAGGGTTTAATCAAAAGCACCCATCAATTTTTCTTTTTATAATTTAATCAATCCATTATTCAATTAAATCAAGCTGAACCACTTGCTTATTTTCACTAATATATTCTTTGTTCTTGTTCCAAAGTGTGTGGCCTCCGAACTAGTGTTGAAACCAGCTTCCACCTCAGTTGACGACTAAACCAAAAGCAAAATTTCTTAAAATTGGTACCAGTGGCATGTAATAAAAATTGTTTGTTTATTTTTACATATCTCGTACCAAATAATAAAAATGATGATTTTTTTAAAGCATAACTTTATAATATATTAAACTTAGAAAGGAGAGTTATACTCTAAAAATTTATGGTTGTTGTTGCATGTTTGGTTTAAAGAAACGAGACTAGGTAATCTAATTCTTAGGAAATGAACTTAACTCCTTGAACTCAAACAACTCTACGTAATTAAGATTTTTGATTCATGGGAATCATATTCCCTCCAAAATAACAGATTTCCATTGCAATGGTATAATAGTGCAATAAAATTGGATTACAGGGTAAAAACAAAGGTAATTGAATTACCTCAATCAAACATTAATTTTTTGGATTTGAATTCAATTCTTTGGAATTCAATTCCAAGAAATGAATTACCTCATAAATGAATTCTAAAGATTTCGATTTTTCCAACCAAACGAGGTGTTATACTAACAAAATTGCATTTTTTTTAAATGGAGGATGTTTTTGTTTTTCTTTAATAAGAAGATAAACTTGTATTAATTAGGAAATATAATACAAGAGGTTGGCAATTTCCTGCCTATCAAAGTAATTATACAAAATATTCGACTTGTTAATATGTTCATGTATATGCTTGGGACATATGTTGCAGGATACTAATTCTTTCTTCTTTTGCTAAAGTGTTTGCCGCTATATTGTGCTTTATGTTGATGTGTTGGACTCGAGCTTGTGGAAGGTTTTTTAGAAGATACTTACATTGATCAATTGTACCTTCTGCCTTCCAAGGGGTAATCAAGATCTTATTGTTGATGTTGTCTGATAATTGCTTGCAACCAGTTATTATGTTTACTGATGATAATGGATTATTGGCTAGCCAGTTTGTTGCGTTATAAAGTGATAGGCTTCTGCGTGAAAACCCGAGGTTGTCCATCCCGATCCTACTTGGGTGCATAATGGATTTTTAGTCGACCGAGTAGAGAAAGAAAGCATAACCCATAAATATATCATCTTCCTTAAAAGAGGCATCTATGAAGATGATCCAGTCTGCTGGAAAGGGGATATTATAGTAGAAGAAGAGGTTATTCTTTTTTTTATTATGTTGGGTGATCGTCGAGTTATTCGGAATAGACTGTAGGTAGTTGTTAACTTGATCAACCAGAATGGTTAGAGAGGGATTATTTTTTCTAAATTGAGGGGAGCATCGGCGTTTCCAAATAAATCAGAGGACAATAGTTATGGTATCAGATAGGGTCGTGCACTAGAGTTCGTGAGCTAACCAAAGTGGTTTGCGAACATCAAACAAGTTGGAGTTTAGAAACCTCCAATTATGACATGGTTCATGAACTGATAAATATGGTTCGCGGACTCAATGTCTTCATGAGTTATACATAAACATCTAAAAAATTATAGTTCGCGAACTCAATTGCAATTTTGAAGTTTACAGAAACCACCAAAAATTGCACAGTTCGTGAACTCATGATAGTGGTTCGTGAACTCATGATAGTGGTTCGCGAACTCAATTGCAATTTGCAGTTCAGAAACGTCCAAGTTATCCATAGTTCGTGAAATCAATATGCAACTTAGAGTTATAGGAATTTATTGTGCAAAGTTTGTGAACAATTAGAGTTGTTTGCAACTTCAAATGCGATAAGCCATATGAACTTCTCTTGCTTGAGTCCTAGTTTCGAAAAAAATCAAAAACAAGCTTGAACTCAAAAATTCACAAGATAATAGCACAAAGCTATTTCTGTGATATGATTCTTCTTTGCACATCATCAATTACTAAAGCCAACAACATTGTCTCGAAAGAAAATATGTATAAAATAATAAGTCAAATATAAAGTTAGTCTTCACTTACCTATGCTGATGAAGTTCTCAATGATGTCTTCGTGTGATCTTCAAGGGTATTCGGTGAATTCTGAGACTAAACTACCTAATCTAATCCTAGTCTGATATTAACTTTAGTAGCCCTAAACCAAGAAATAGTTTTGGTCATCTAACATTAATAACAAGCTTGATATACAACACTTATGGATTCAATCGAATAATAGACCGGATTATACGAGTTATATTTGTAAATTCGTTTAACTCTAATAATGGTCAAGGGAACGGGAATAAAATGAAATTCAACAGAAACAAGCTTAAAATATATTTCCAATTCAAAGAATATAAATAGCTACATCGAAAATGCATATCATTAACATTAAACAATACTATGAATATTATTGTTTATAATATGTCGGGTTCCCCCCACCCACCTAAGGATATGTACTGGTACAGATTTTTGTCACTGTTTTGGAACAAATATTATTGTTTCAAATATTTTCAGCAACAGTTTGTTTGTGACAGACAATTTGAAGTGTAAATATGTGTTTTAAATCCACGTGGAATTGTAGGGGTCAGGTGTCAATGCTTGGAAGAGATAAGGACGTCATTAGGTGGGTGTTGGCCGTCGACGACAAGGATTAAAAGTTCATACGAAAATTTATCCAACAACCAATTTATTTTTGAAATCTATCCAACGGTCTTGATTTGTTGGTCAGCGCATCATGATCCAAAGTCAAAATTAAATACATCACCTTCTTTAAAGTTAATATAATAATGATTCTAGATAGACCGTCTCCAAACTGCTTCAAGTCCGCTTCTCTCTAGATAAATCCTGAAAAAGGAGTGAAGGAAAACTTTCTGAACGAATGTTTGGTCTTTGGCCCCTCGAATGCGGGTCCTTTTGGGATTTTTTTTCTTTAAGAAGGGTTTTGGAGATGTTTATTTTGAATGTTCTCCGAAATGCATAACATATTTTACCTCCAAAATATACGTCTATCATTTTAAATGATTATGTATACATCTAAAAACGAATTAGGATGTTTACCCAATCGGATTAAGCCGAATTGATTATTGTATAAATTGAGATTAGATAAATTTCAGCCAAGTATTTAACTTTAAAACTTAAGGTAATATAAACAACTCAGTTTCTCATTAGATTTAATTATTTAAAATAAGAAGGTGCACTAATTGCTTAAAAAAAGGTGCACTGATGTACTACTAATTCGTAAGCATCTGTTAGGTCAGATTTTATACACCCTCTCAAATAAGTTAGTTTGTCTAATCAGGAGGCTGGATAAACAAGATGCACCACTATGGGAATGTTTTGGGCAATGGAAACTATATTGAGCGACATAGTCCGTATCGCTAACGATTAAGTGTTGATCGCTGGTGGCCAACACCTTGTCGCTCGACAAAGAACCAGCCGTTAACGGCTACTTTCAGTCAACGGTCGGATTCAGGTAAAAGCAATCAAATTTTCTTCTTTTATACATATAACCCAACAATTTCTTTCTACTCACACCATTCTTTACCTATTAATCAATTCACATATTTCTTAAATTATCTAACTTTTAACTCAAAGTCGATGGATTGTTCTGATGATGATGCTCAAATTAGTATAGATCGGTTTAAAACACAGTAAGAAACTTATATTCGGGTGTTGCAACAAATGGAAGCTGAGTCTGATAAAGACAGAGAACTTACCAACCTTATGATAGCAGCAGAATCATCGGGCCAGATACCAAGAGCTCATGAGACAAAAGAAGTATTCACAAGAAGATATGTGTTTTGTAATCGGGAAGAGTGGCACCTGAAGCTAATACATGATTATTTCAATGTTGGTTGTGTGTTCTCAGATGAAGATTTCCGACGTCGATTCCGCATATGCCCCGACACTTGACGTTAAAGATTATTGAAGAGTTTTGTCGAGTATGCCCTGGATTTAATTATCAATTTGATGCATTGAATATTAGAGGTCATAGTCCGGAACAAAAGGTTACTTCGTCTCTAAGGATTCTAGGTTACGATCTTCCAGCGGATGCTAAGGATGAGTATATTCGTATGGAAAAAAAAACTTCATTCAAGTATCTTTCATTGTTTTGCGAAGTAATGATTAATCATTTTGGTCCAACGTATTTACGAAAACCAACAGATGCAGATGTTCTTCAAATATTAAAAAAAAAACAGGATAGGGGATTTCCAGGAATGCTAGGGAGTCTTGATTGCATGCATTGGGCATGACAGGGATGTTCTATCTATTGGCAAGGTCAATATAAGGGTTATTACCCAAAACCAACTGTTATTTTGGAAGCTGCCGTTTCTTATGATTGCTGGATATGGTATGCTTATTTTGGTCTGCCGGGTTCACAAAATGACATAAATGTTATGCAGAAGTCGCCTCTGTTTGAAGGCCTCAAGTATGGAATATGCCCCGACATAAAGTTTCATATCAATGGGAACGAATACACTCACGGGTATTATCTAGCGGATGAAATCTATCTGAAATGGTCTACCTTAGTTCAAGCGTACCATCAACCCCCTACAGGCGATGATGGTCGCTCAATTAGGTATTTCAACACGAAGAAAATGGATTTGAGAAAGGATGTGGAACGGGCTTTTGGAATTCTTAAGCGTAAGTTCACCATAGTTTCTGGACCCTACCTTGGTTTAAGTGCTCGTGAAATGCATAAGACTATGTTTACTTGCATCATTCTGCATAACATGGTCATCCAAGAAACCCCGTGATAAGAGTTGGACTAACTACCCTGATAAAGATTTGAGGTCTGAGGTTATACCGATGCATGGGATACCTGCAAGGAACTATAATGAAATCTAAAATCACATTCAAGACACAAATTTGTATGACAGGTTAAGAATAAATCTGACCGCAAATCTTTGGGTCGAGTATGGCAGAGCGGGCGGCCGTATGTAGTAGTTTATTTACAAGTTTCATTTGTTGTTTTTAATTTTTACGTCATGTACTCATTTTTACTTTCAAGTAATTTATGATAAGTGTTAATTTTATGAGTAATATTTAATTCAATGACGCGGATAGAGTGGAACTGCTCTTTTTTTATTCGTTGGCAGTATGGATTAAGTAGAGTGCAACGACTATTTTTGTAACCGTTGGAAAAATATAGCCGTTGCTCTCAACTCATATCCTCGCCTATATATATCTCTAAATCTCCCAAAGATAAATCTCACCTCCCACAAACTCTCCCTCCCTCTCTCTCTCTCACTCTTAATCTCATCTCCTCTAATCTTACTCTGATTTCCTGACATATGGCTCAAGCTAAAGTTCACCCGGGAAGAAGATTATCACTCTGCAGAAACTATGTAATGTGCTGTCCGGCCAGAGATGCAGAACGACGAAAAAATGGTATTCCTAGCTTTAGTTATTGGGGAGGAATTCATGAAAACTTTTGCGCTGACATCGATAACCTATAATAACCGTAATGTACCTCAATTGTTTGTAAGATTTTAAAAAATAAAACGACGAATAGTAGAATTTATAGCTTTAGTTCGGATTATCAATCGATATCGACTTAGGGGGGAGACCGGTAATGGGATTGGTGCAAGAGCTTTCAGTGAATGGCAAAGATGGAAAGGAAAGAATTTCAAAATACGAAGCTTGTTTCCACATCCTTAAGGAGTTCCTCATTACCCGTCTCAATTATTAATTTGTATGCACTGTTAAGTTGTTTGCATTGTTTCCACTTCCTTTATGTAATGTTTATTTCAAGTAATGGAAAAAAGAAAACTTCATAGAAATAACTAGCTATTTAATTTCAAATAATAACTAACTATTACATCTTAATAATAACGAAAAAAATACATCTTAACTAACCATTACATCAATCAAGGACTTGAACCTCACCATGTTTATCATCATCTTCTTCTTCCTCATCTGGAATTGGAGGTTGCAATGGTTCTTCTAATACCTTCCTTTTCAACTTGTTACAATCCAGCTGCCATAAATTTTTTTTATCCTCATTCATTAATGAGATTTCCATATAAAGAAGCTTATTCTTTTCATATTGGATAATAAATGCTCTTGAGAAAGACGACTTTTTTTCAACTCCCTATTCGTGACCTTCCGGTCAATGGATCTTTGTTTCTCAGTTGTCCGTTGGTGAATCCTAAACTCGGTCATGTTAAAATTTTCAAACCCTCCTCCTTCTTGGGCTAATTTTCTAGCTTCTTTTGTTGCTGCTCTTCTTAAACCTTTTCGTTTCTCGATATTACCTGCATTTAGATCAAAATTAGGGAGTGGTGGTGGGCCAGTCGGTGAAGATATTGGTGAACCGGGACTTGAAGTTGTTGGTGTAGAGGAACCACCAGCGTCGTATGGTGACCTTGTAGGAACTGGCTGCATATTTGCTAATAAAGCATAATTAAATTTGGTCAAATCTTGTACAATATCATAATACCCTTCTAGTCAAATTTTCTACCGTGTTTTAGGTACCATTCCCTCTGACACCTTTTTTCCATATTCGACGGTGATTCACCACTCGATGGTGGTTTACGAGCACATTTAATGACATGAACAACATATTCATTCAATTTTTTACTCATTTTAGTGAAGCGAGTACACAAAGACTATAGATCACGTGAATTGATGTTCATGGTTTCCTCTTTAAACCCCAAAAATATGTTTCCCCACAAGGTGCTACCTGCTTGAGAACAACCATTGTAGCTATCTTGTGTGCAACGAACATAATTTCTGCAAATGCATTCATCTTCGGCAATTGAAAAACTTGTACCACAAACTCTTTTGGCAGAAGCATCCATTTGAGAATTCACTATGCATAAAAAATTGACTGAGTTTTGTCTTAGATTAAAATGAGGAGAGTTTTGTTTTAGATTAACACAAATGCGTGTAAAAGATTGAGGTGTAGAGAAGGTGTGAATTGATTTGATTTTTAAATTAGGTATTTATAAGATTTCTAGTCATGATCGTTTGATGAAACTAAGCGATTGTCGACAAAGTCTTGGTCGAGTGACAAAGACTAAGTCTCTAGCGATTATAAAACTTTCATGTGTTGTGCATCTGCTCAAACAAACTCGTTTGAGAGGTCATTTTGATGATTTGAGGGGTGCATATTGGGTGTTTTTGATCAAATTTGATCATTTGATAGGTGCATAGAAACTGGCCTTAGTATCTACATAATTTTAGTTGACATGGCATTATAAATCTCCACGTACTTGAGAGGGTGATTTCTTCTCCACATAAAACATCTATTTAGATTTTAGATGTATCTTTGGGTTGATTATCAAGATAAAGATGTAGATTGATGTGTAGTTATACCGAATTAGCGTCATTGGAGGTACGATCCTAGATCGTCCAGACCTGGAAATGATTAATAATTTAAGCAAAGAAGAGTTCAATTCAAAAGATAGGTGAAGTCATGGATGATATTTAGTCGTATTCGATCGTTATCTGTTCAACTAAGTGTTTATTTGTCTATCTTGTAACGAAAATGCACATATTTACTATATCGTCTCTTTTTGAAACTAGTTTAATGCCCATGTTTTGCACGGTCTTAGGATGCTTGTCCCATATTTAAGTAAATAATTTTTTGAGGAATTATATTATACTAAATCAAAACAAAACCAAAAAAATAATCTTGAAAACAACTAATCATATATATGCCAGGGAGGGAATCAGTAGAGATTACATCTACAGATGCAACAAGGTGATAGGCATCTAGTATATGCACGTACTTTTATAAAGGAAATAAGGTGTTTCCATTCACATTAGAAAAAAATTTAGAGGTTGACGTTGAAGTATTGCTGATTTTCTTGTTCGTCTTGCTCTACTATTATTTTTGCTGCATCGCATCCTCCTAGAGTGTTAGGAAGCTAAGGTCCGGAAATAAGGCCTTATTTTTTAATATTGTTGGTGCATATCCTTGATTAACAATGTCTCTCCATTTTTGGAAGACCGTATCAGCAATAAAAGCATAATAGCAGGATCCTTGGAAAGTGTGTGACAAATTCAATCCAAGGAACAGGATGAAGCTAAACCTTCAATGGAAGCCGTAAATTGGGAAAAAAATAAATGCATCAGTCATCTTTATCTTGTTGGAGACAACATCAATTTAGCTAATGCGTTGGATGGAACGATTATTGTTGTTAGATGGAACGAAGATTGTCGGGCAAGAAAGGCCAGGCCTGATCATTGAGCACAAAACTTGACCAAATACAACAAAGATAGTAAAAAAAAAATTCTTTCATAAATGTATATTTACAATTAGAACTCAGGTGAATTACCCAAGAAATAAATCATAATTAAACAATAAGATTTATGAGTCTTAGCTTTCTTATAGACCTCTAAGACTTTGTAATCCTTCTGCATAAATACTTCTTCTTATCGCGGATTTACTAATGTGTACTACAATATCAACAGGTAGTTCCGCATGAAAACAAACCATAAGAACAGTTAAATTATCCATTGCGCCTCTCTTGATTGTTTCTTCCACCATTTATTTGCAACACAACTTTACATTATTGTGTTCTTGAAGTTTTCTCCTTGCAAAATGTTCCGCATTTTCGCTTGTAAATACATCCCAAACTCCATCGCTTGCTATGACTAAAAAATCATCGTCTTTTGTTAGTGTTATCAGTTTAAGTTCAGGTTCTGCATTTAAAGGCCCAATATGTTCTTCTTGGTCGGTTTGTTTTCCTAACACATATACATGCTAAATGTGCAAGTAAAGATTAACAAGTACAATTACCAATAGGACAGTAACTATGTCATTCAAAATTTTCTTCAAAGAAGGTAATGTTCTCATATGTAAAAAAAGGATTTACACCCAGTGTTATGAGATATCCATTAAAGTAGTCAACCAAGTAAAAATTAATAACATACATGATTAATATGAAAGTGTTGGATTCATGTAGCTGTTTACGGTGATCCGTCATGGTTTTAAACAACTGCTTGTAATCAGGCTTGTTTTTTGATTTGGCAAGAGTATGAGATGAGGGACGCATTATCCAATATCTGCGTCAAGATCCTTGGTGACCTACAAAATAAAATCAACAAAACATAACAACATGAATTAAAATACATCAAAGAGAGAAAAATGAATATAAGATCCTTGAAGGCAAACTTCAATATTTGCGTCAAGATCCTTGGAGGCAAACTCCAGTTTTACTTGAACCACATTTCTAAGGTAAAAAAATGTAAAAAAAGATGAATACAAGAAACTAAGGAGTACATAACAAAGATCAATAACTACAATTATTCTATATGAAGACTTACTCATTTGATGAGTGATCCATTTTCTTAAGCACCAGAGGGCTTTCTAGATGATTTACAACACCATTAAATCAAAAATGTAGACATTACTGGCATAATCAGCTAAGGGATGGACTTTAACATGTCTTGACTTTACCCATGACTCGTTGATTTGGTTCAAATTTCAAGCGTACAAACCTCACAACACAAAACCTACAAGATTAGTAAACTGAAAAATATCAATTCAAGAACTCAAATTTATATAAAATTATGCAACCTAATTGATAGCTCACAAAGAATCATCCAAAAACACAATAAATCATGTTGGTTGCATTCAGTATGTGAAAATAAAATTAAGGATAACTAAATAAAAACAAAAATTTACCAATACCACATAAAGGAAAATAACTTACTTTGATGTTTGCTGACAAATAACTTGTAAGGAGGTTCATAAGTAATGCCATAGAAACTTACCCATGTTCTTTTCTCATTCTTTGAGTTTACCCTTAATAATGATCACATATAACATGGAACCATCACAGTGGAAGGTGATGTTGAAAAGGGTAAACTAAAAGAAGGAGAAGTGAGCTTGGATGCTATTTTTATCAATGATGTATCTGCACATATGAAGATGTTAAGGCCAAATGGTTCTCCATCAATTAGTTGTGGTTCCTACTAACTAACAACGGAATCAATGACATGATTACGAAGCGTAGTTAAATTAATGCAAGACATCCATCTGTAACAGCAGGGAACCTCATTTACGGCAGAAATAATGACTCATACGTGACACCATTAGGTTTCCCTTCGATAAACCATACATCGTCATTGTCACGCTCATAATACATTGGATAATCTAGCGGCTCCAAATAACCATAAAATTGTAGCTTTGATTACCCTGTAAATAAAATTAGTTAATCATATTGTTTCACTGGGTGTTGAAGTATTTGTACCATATCTAACTCAACTAAAATAGTAAAGAACATGCCTGAGCCCCATTCTAACATCTTAAAACCATTTTAAAGTTACATGAGGCATCCACAATTGAACCAAACAAAATTAATTGATAAAAGAGATTGTTGACGTAAAATTGAATGTTTAAAATTAGCACAGGTGATATAAATTACATAATTTACACTTGATTCTTACAAATTGCAGACAAACTTATCCTCATGTTACTGCTCAATTAAATATTCACACCATCCCGGATACCAAAAAAAAACCTCTATTGAATGTTACACTACCTAATACTTCCAAAACAACCACTTGAATACCTTCATTTTGTCAAATATTTATGTATTGGGATACTATTGGAGAATTATTGACTTTTAACTATTGTACGAAATTTATTTTTACTGATAGTAATCAATACTTTTGTAAAGATTAGAGAATTAATTATATCATTATACAAATAAGTTGTTGATAATACTTCCCATCATACTAAAAAGTCTTATTTGATAGGGTTAGGATTTACCAAGAGCGATATGGTTTGAGTTCTATCTGGGTGTCTATTTTTCTATTCTTCATAGAGTTGGATTTTTGAACTTTATAACCTGCTACAAAGAACCCCGTTAAGCCAAATGAACGCCTAAAAACAGGGAAATTACTATCAAACAAATAGTAGTAAATCAGAACAATAACACAAAAAAGAATAATAAAGCAGAACAACTATTCTTCAAGACTAAGGCCAATCCAAAACATCGCAAAGATAAACCCACATCTGCAAAAATCGGAAATCAACAAAATCAATACCAAGACAGAATAGGAGGACAAAGAAAAAAACGGCGAGATATATCTACATTGATCTTGAAACCTTTATATTTCCTCTTTGAATCTCTCTCGCATATCTGCACACCTATAATATCAACAACAAAGAGAAAAAAATCATTAGCAATCAGAGTATGAGAATTAGGGTTTACAAAGAAATATAATCATGGAGAGGAAAGGAGGATAGGTAAAAAAAAAGTGAAATAAGAAAATGGGTTTCGGAGAAGCTTTTGTACTGAGAGACACTGAGTATTCGTCACCCACATCCTTCGAGTGGAACAAAAACAACCAAAAAGGAGTTGAAACCCATGATTCCTATTGGTATATATATTCTCTTGTGGGGCCAGAAGCTCTAGAATTCGAGTTTGATTCATCTTTTAACCACATGCCTCAAAAAAGTCCTCAAATTATATTTAAAAATGCTCCACACTTTACATATTTTTGCTTATATAATAAAAATTGTTGCATTTCTTATGTGGATGTGGCGTTGAAAGTCATATCTACATGGGTGTCGAAATTATTCTCCGGTTCTTGATGTTGATATCTCCAGAAAAGAATATTGTACAAGAAGAAACCATCAAAACCTAACAAATCTAACATGGCCTTGGCTAAAAAGCCTAAGGTGCATACCTAGAGGTGTAAAACGGGCCGGAACAGCCCAACACATCCTATTATGAGGCGAACTTAGCGTGCTACCTGTCGTGTTATGTCGTGTTAGAGATTAAGACATGAGATGTTGTGTCGTGCTTAAGAGCATGATCTGATGTGCCAGGAAAATAATCGTCTAATGACATGTTGTGCTGTGTCTGGCATATTTATTTTATATTTTTCAAAGTTAATATTTTCCAAATATTTAGATATTATATATGTTGTTGTAGAAATAACTGAACATAACGAATATAAAATGTCAAAAACTGGTTAAAATAAATACTCTTTTATGAAAAATACACAAAATATGTATTATATAGTATTTTATACATGACGTGTTTTTTAGCGTGTTGTGCTGTGCCATATACTTATCCATACCACGTGTTGTATTATGCCACTGAACCGATTAGTATGACCCATCATAACATATGAAACTATCATGCTATACCGTACTGGACTAACTTACGTGTTATGCTGGACTGGACTTAAATTTTAACGTGTTGTGTTGGGATGTGCTCGTGCTGATACAATTCAATTTACACCATGACCTTGGCTAAAAAGCCTAAGGTGCATACCTTTGTATGCCATTTAACAGAGACCAATGTAACAACTGATGTGCTATTCGGAAATAATTATGTGGTATTTCTTCTCGGAATCATTTCTTTATCTAGACGAACAGTACTCGAATTGAATATTAGCCAACTGGTTTTCATGACTCCTATCTTAAATTATCCAGTGAAAAAGAAATGTAGCTTTTGAAATGAAAGGTTCCCATTAATCAATTTTTTTGAGGCATGAAAGGTGCCCATTATATTCATCTTTCTACGTATTAGTGATAAATAAATAAGAGTTGACTCTCTTTAATCGTGAGTATTTAACTAATAATGTTATTTACTTAGTGAAGTTATAAAATGTAAAGCAAGAAAAATATTGGATACTGTCGGTAAGTTCCTTTTGTAACTGTTTGGGCAGAAATCCTCCAACCCAAAACAACCTAATTTAATCATCTAAGTTGAACCAAAAGAAGAGAAATTGCACACAAGATTTAACGTGGTTCAGCCCTTAATGGCTTACCTCCACGGGTGATGAAATTGAGAGGATTTTTATTCATGGATTTGAGGTTACAAAAATTTGAACTCCATTGGAGCTCTCCCAGTTTACAGTGGGATTTTTTCCCGGAAGAAGAAGACCTCCTCTCCCTTTCTTCCTTCTTTTTCTTTTATGTGAAGAGGAGTTGGGTCGATGACTCACCCAACTTGGGTCGATGAGTCACCCAACTCTCAATACATGGCATCCTTTAATCGTCCCACGTGGCGTCCTCTAATCGTCCCACGTGTCGACCCAATCTCTTGTCCTACGGGACTGGTTCGATCCATAGTACGATCCTTGGTTCGATCCCTGGTACGATCCCTGGTTCGATCCTTGGTACGATCCTTGGTACGATGCCTGGTACGATCCCTGGTTCGATCCCTGCTTCGGCCCTTGGTACGATCCCTGCGTCGAACCTCGGTACGATCCCTTCGTCGAACTTCGGTACGATCCCTGCGTCGAACCTCGGTACGATCCCTGCGTCGAACCTCGGTACGATCCCTGCGTCGAACCTTTTGTGCTCCGCACTTTGCTGCCACGTGTCAGAACAACTTTTTGCTACTCACAGTAACCTCAATAGTGTTAATCACTTAGTTGAGGGTTATAATCAAAAGCACCCATTAATAATTTTTAATTCATAGATATACTCTAATCAAAACTGTGTGGCCTCAACTTCAACCTTAGTAAATGAAAGTTAAATTAAGGGTTGTGAATGCTATTGCTAATGTTCTTAGGTTTGATCGATCCTTGTATCTTCCTGTAACCTTCCTAATCAGTGGGTTCACAGTAATGTACCTGTTTTGACAAGCTTAAAAGTATGTCTAGCCAATAATAACACGTGTAGATGCTTTTGTGGGTGAAGAATATGGATAGAAACAAAAAACTCTGGATGGAATTAATATGAAAAAGAATAAATATGCTTAAAAAAATATGAAAAAGAATAAATAATAGTGCTAGCTAGGTTTTAATAAATGGTGGATAGGGTGGTGGTGGTGATAGTGGAGGCAGTACTTCAGTAGACGTAAGGAATGAGTTGATTCATTTGAAATGAAATAATGGAATAGTAAGTAGATTTGACTCTCTCTTTTTTTCCGATGGCCAACAACATTATTTTTGAAACCGGATAGAATATATTTTATGAGAAGAGAGGAAGATTGGATTCGTCTTTCACTATTTTCACATAAAAGTGCTAAGATTAGAGTTTCCACAAATAAACTTTCGCATATGGGACTACCGATTTTATCGGATAGCACAACCCAATGATTCATGTAGAGAAAACAAATATGTAAACACGAATTAGATGATAAAACAATATGCAGTAAATCAAGTACGAAATCGATAGGGAAATCAACACAAATAATTAATGTGGTTCCGTATCAAAGTATTTATATCTACGGATAATGAAAATTGGGATGTTTTTATTGATAGTTGGTATTATAATAGTTGTGAAACTCCATGACTGAGATGAAGCTCGGTATGTGGAAATGAAAAAAAGTTCCAAAAGACAAAAGTCCCCTTCTAACCTAATCCTCTCTATTTATAAAGGGAAAGTGAATTTAGAATTTTACATAATTGTCCAAGTCTTCACCATGAAGTCTTCTTGGAGTTTTTATCATACATGTTGTTGTTGCATAATAACTTGCTTCAGCTTTAATCTTTTACCACGTGTACGGTGCGGATACTGGTGTTCACAGTTTGCCCATTTTCTTGAGGTTTGTTCGCAGAACAATTTTTAAGAAAAATCTCCTTCAACTTCCCATCTCATGTTTTGGCTATTACTCTCAATCGTGCCTTCTAGAGAGGCTTGCATTCTTCTTGGAGGAATTTCGGTGTAGAATATACTAAGCTACAGTATTAGTAGTTGCCTCTATTCTTTACCAAAATTCTGAAACGTGCTTGAGATTCATACGTACCTTACCTTTTTTCGTCATGCTCTACTTTCTCGTACTCGGTTGTGTGCTTGTCATCAAAGAAATCAGATGCTATTATTTCTTACAGGTTCGCACAGATTTGATGCTGGTATGCCTCATTTCCTTGGTGAGCTTCTTTAGTTCATCTTCTGCCCCAACGGTTGGTGCCTATACGTTCCTTTGGTGAAGAGTTCTATCAAATTCTGAAATCTCGTTTCGTAGCAGATCCATTGCCTTAGGTCTAATGCAGTGGATATTTTTGAAAAGAAAGAACAAAGATAGTTTAATCATACCTTGAATTATTCTTAGGAATAACTGATAGACATATTTTTGTGGCTAATTTGTTCCCAATTTGTATTTTGTTACATCTCGATTGTATGCTAATATTGTCATTTTATGTGTTTGTAGGTATTTTTTGGAAATAAATATTATTGGAAAAATCGGCTCAAAAAATTACTAAAGGAAACATAGAAATTGCCAAAGGCACCCCCCCCCAGTTGGATAAGGGCACTCAAATTGATAAAGGCACCCGCAAATTAACTATGGGCACCCTTCTTCTTCCCAAATTTAAAAACAGAATTTGGCGGGAACTTATAACTCCCAACTGCATGAATGGATTAATGATTTTTTGGAAAGTTTTGAAGAGTTTTAAGACAAAAATATATTGTTGTCTTAATAAGGGGAGTTTGTACGAGATTTGAAGACCTTAAATCAAAACACAATCGTGTAAATATTTCATTCCCGTGAAAAGATCGGATAAAATTTGGAGTTACTTTCCTGATCTTATGAGAATCATATTTATATCTTGTTCGATATCCATTAGGACAACTAAAGAAACAAAAAGGGAAAAAGAGAAACAAAATCAGTCGAGATTTTATTGAAGAAAAAAAATGTCCGAGAAACGGAACTTTTCTCCGTCGAAGATTTATGAGCATTAAAGAGAAGATTTGGGGCGAGATGTGGGATGGTATTAATGCCTACAGTATAAATAGGAGTCGAATTGAGTGATTGCGAGGGGGGGGGGGGGGGCGCAAAGGCTTGAAAGTGATAAATCAAAATTCATAAAATTCTTCTCATGAGAAGAGGTTGAAGAAACAATTACCAAAAGTTTGAAGAAGAACGTCTTCGTAAAAAGAAGAACTTCGTTGTAGTAACTAAGGACAACGTCGTAAAAGAATCTATGATCTTTTTTGTTTCATTCAACGACAGAGAAAGCACCATCTATAACGTTTATAAACGTCTCAAATTCACTGTGTAAGTTTTATTTCTTATTTTCAAAGAACTTTTTAGCCATGTATTCATCTTTTCAGTGTGTTTTGAGCATGACGAGCCAAACCTCAACACTAGGATAATGGAGGAAGCTATTTTTCACACTTGTTTAATAACTATATTCGATTCTTTATGATTTTTTGCACTTATTTTAATTGTTTCATGATTTTTCTTAAATGGTTGTCATTTAATTTGATGGGTCATGCTTAGCTTAAGTTTTTTGATGGTCCATGCTTAGTATTTACAATCAATGTTTTAAAAATCTACTTTTGGCAAGCAAAAAGAGTCCATAAAAGAGCTTAAATCGAATGTGAAAATCGGTGGAATTCTGAGTCTCAGTCTTTCATAATATTGCTACCATTTTGTATATATTTGCTAGTATTAAGAATTAAATCTAAAATCGAGTCTACACAAGTCCGAGTGAACGATATCTTTTTACAAATACTACAATCACATCACTTTTTGGGGCCGCCGACGCGGACATGTTTTTAGGTTACGGATTTAGATTTTTTATTTTTTTTAGATTTACTTTTTTATTAGTTTAGGGTTTTTGTTTTTGTTTTTATTTTTATTTTATTTTTTTGTTAGATTTTACTTGGGTATTTCTCTTAGCTTTGTTGTGCAGGTAAAGTTTTTCAATTTATTATGGAAATTGCCTACCAAAAAAGGTAACTAGTATACCTCAATTTTTATTTTTAGATTTTTTTTTAATTGTACAGATTTTTTTTAGCTTTTATTTTATTTTGTATATAAAAAATCACGTGCACACACAACATTTTGCATTCGTCAGACTACCGAGTTTTAGGAAAACCCGTGGATAAGTAAGCTGAACCCGTGCCTTGGGCCTGATGGGAGTTACCAGCTGAAATTCCACAAGCCTTAGCCTCGTACCTTTTACCAGTATTTAACTGTAGGTATATTTTTCTAACGTAACCTGAACTTCCTTATTTTAGTTGAACCTGTATTTTTCGTGTACTATAAAAATAAAAATAAAATAAAAATGTCAAACTAGTATTACAATAGCCAATACAATGAATATTCGACTGATTTTCAAAATAGACATCACCCGTACTATGACCATAGTGTGAATAGTGGTTGGGACCACCACCAACCTTTCGAATATTAGGGTCATACCTTAGTAATCCCAATTACTATTTGCACGCTCACCATTCATATGAACGGGAAAACGAGCAAAATTGTAGTTCTTTGTCTTTGAAGGATGCCCTCGAGAAGTTACAATTGAGTACTATTTCTTTCGAAAATTCCATGAAGCGAATCGGATATACTATTCCTTATAGTGATCCATATACCATTCTAGAAAGATCACTAAAGCTATTGAAATATAGTACTCCTTATGAACCTATTATGCCTCTAGAAGAATCACTCAAGATGTTGACTGAGAATAAAAATAGGTTTGTATTAAAGACGAAAGAAAGGATTGCTCAAAATAATCTTAATTGCCAAAACAGTGTTGCCAATTTTACCCTTGATAATAATGATGAATATTTACCTAATTTAGAGGACGAGGTTAGAAGTGAAGACACTACTTATTTAGTTAAGGTTCAATCATATTCATATGATGATAAGGATACTGTTGATGAGGAAATTGAAATCCGTAGTCATAATGGTGAGGAAACTTTTACAACAATAGAGCTTCACGATAATAATGATGTTTCTAGTTTCAATCCCAATAATATTGATGATTATTTGCCTATTCAAGAGGAAAAAGATTTCAGTAGAGATACCATTATTATAGATGACGAGGTATTTTCTTATTATTATGAAGACGATGATGGTTTAGAGGAACGAGTTTATCCCGAGACTAGTGTTTTAGAGTCCAACTATTCAGGAACAATAGTCTCAAACGAAGAAGATAGACTCGTAGAGATCTTATATGTGAGTGAGGATGCACCACCTGATTATAACTTAGAAGAAGCATTTGACCATTTTCAGGAATCTGATGACCTAGAAATTAGGGATATTATGACTAGCTAGTCTTTCTAGAGACACCCAAAATTCTAAGTTTGGGGGTAATTATCATTTTCCCTGTGCTTTACCTTTAACTCTTATAAAGGTCCCTCACTTGAGAATTGATGTTTGTGCCTCTATCATATTACGAGATTATCTTCAAGAACTGTTTCCCAAACCTAAACATGTCCAAAAAGAAATTCATTCGTCAGAAACACATCGTTTGGTTGATGTGGTTTACCCGGTCCATGATACCATGATTGATTTTCTTGTCCCACCAATATTTTATTTACCAAATGTGGGAATGTTTCAACTTCAAATGTGTTAATTTTTAATTTTTGAAACTAAATCTGATTATTTTAGAAAGTTTAAATCGACACATTTTCATGAGATTGACCACCACTTTCATTGGCTCCATTGTGGTCAACTATGTGATCCAAGGCTGATTGAATTTAAGGATCCGCAATTATTCTGATTATTGTTATATTATTCGTAAGTTGTGACTAATCCTTTCTTGGTCTTGTTGAAGACTTTAAACTTAACACTCTATGGGAGGCAACCCATATGCTTTTGGTACACGATGCTGGTAATATCTTTCCCTATCTCTTTACTGTGACCATTATTAATCTTTGTTCATGCTCTCATTCATTTATTTTTAGAACATCGAGGGTTATGTTCAGTTTAAGTTTAGAGGTAAGCGAGAAAAAATTTAAAAATTTAGTTGTACCAAAAACTCCAAAATTTAGAAACTTGTTAATAATTCAGGATGATACTGACCATTCTAAGTAGATGGAAGCAAATTTCTTGTCTGTAGGAGTTGAGGTACCCAACTAATGGTTTATTCATAAAAGGACAAAGCTCAAGTGTTAGAAATAACATGATAGTCGTCGTCATATCTCGGAGTCGTCACCATATCACGTTATGTTTTTATTTTGCAACTTTTTGTGTTTCTTTAAGTGATTTGATGGGGCACTAGTATTGCCTTGTTGTCGCCAGGATAAAGTAGAATGATTGAGGTCAAGCCCTATTATTTTAATTGAACTTGACCAATAATTTTAAGAAAATAAATACATAAAAAATAGATACATAAATAAAAAAATGACACTTGGATTGCAATATGTATGTGTTCTCCTTGTCTCTGTCGCTTAAGCAAGCGGAGAACAAAGGCCACAAAGTGATAAATCAAAATTCAGAAAATTCTTCTCATGAGAGGAGGTTGAAGAAACAATTACCAAAAGTTTGAAGAAGAATGTCTTCGTAAAAAGAAGAACTTCGTTGTAAAAACTAAGAACAACGTCATAAAAGAATCTACGATCTTTTTTGTTTCATTCAACGACAGAGAAAGCACCATCTATAACGTTTATAAACCTCTCAAATTCATTGTGTCAGTTTTATTTCTTATTTTCAAAGAAATTTTTAGCTATGTATTCATCTTTTCAGTGTGTTTTGAGCATGATAAGCCAAACCTCAACACTAGGATAATGGAGGAAGTTATTTTTCACACTTGTTTAATAACTGTATTCGATTCTTTATGATTTTTTGCACTTATTTTAATTGTTTCATGATTTTTCTTAAATGGTTGTCATTTAATTTGTTGGGTCATGCTTAGCTTAAGTTTTTTGATGGTCCATGCTTAGTATTTACAATCAATATTTTAAAAATCTACTTTTGGCAAGCAAAAAGAGTCCATAAAAGAGCTTAAATCGAATGTGAAAATCGGTGGAATTCTGAGTCTCAGTCTTTCATAATATTGTTACCATTTTGTATATATTTGCTAGTATTAAGAATTAAATCTAAAATCGAGTCTTCACAAGTCCGAGCGAACGATATCTTTTTACAAATACTACAATCACATCAATTTTTGGTGCCGCCGACGCGGACTTGTTTTTAGGTTAGGGTTTTAGATTTTTTATTTTTTTCTAATTTTTTTTATTAGTTTAGGGTTTTTGTTTTTGTTTTTATTTTTATTTTTATTTTATTTTTTTGTTAGATTTTACTTGGGTATTTCTCTTACCTTTGTTGTGCAGGTAAAGTTTTACAATTTATTATGGAAATTGCCTACCAAAAAAGGTAACTAGTATACCTCAATTTTTATTTTTAGATTTTTTATTATTTTTTTTTTATTTGTATAGATCTTTTTATCTTTTATTTTATTTTGTATATAAAAAATCACGTGCACACACAACATTTTGCATTCGTCAGACTACCGAGTTTTAGAAAAACCCGTGGATAAGTAAGTTGAACCCGTGCCTTGGGCCTGATGGGAGTTACCAGCTGAAATTCCACAAGCCTTAGCCTCGTACCTTTGACCAGTCTTTAACTGTAGGTATATTTTTCTAAGGTAACCTGAACTTCCCTATTTTAGTTGAACCTGCATTTTTCGTGCACTATAAAAATAAAAATAAAATAAAATCTGATTATTTTAGAAAGTTTAAATCGACACATTTTCATGAGATTGACCACCACTTTCATATGCTCCATTGTGGTCAACTATGTGAACCAAGGCTCATTGACTTTAAGGATCCACAATTATTCTGATTATTGTTATATTATTCGTAAGTTGTGATTAATCCTTTCTTGGTCTTGTTGAAGACTTTAAACTTAGCGCTCAATGGGAGGAAACCCATATGCTTTTGGTGTACGGTGCTGGTAATATCTTTCCCTATCTCTTTACTATGACCATTATTAATTTTGTTCATGCTCTCATTCATTTATTTTTAGAACATCGAGGACTATGTTCAGTTTAAGTTTAGAGGTAAGAGAGAAAAAATTTAAAAATTTTGTCGTACCAAAAACTCCAAAATTTAGAAACTTGTTAATAATTCAGGATGACACTGACCATTCTAAGTAGATGGAAACAAATTTCTTGTCTGTAGGAGTTGAGGTACCCAGCTAATGGTTTATTCATAAAAGGACAAAGCTCAAGTGTTAGAAATAACATGATAGTCGTCGCCATATCACGTTCTTTTTTTATTTTTGCAATTTTTTGTGTTTCTTTAAGTGATTTGATGGGGCACTAGTATCGCCTTGTTGTCGTCAGGATAAAGTAGAATGATTGAGGTCAAGCCCTATTATTTTAATTGAACTTGACCAATAATTTTAAAAAATAAAAACATAAAAAATAAATACATAAATAAAAGAAATGACACTTGGATTGCAATATGTATGTGTTCTCCTTGTCTCTGTTGCTTAAGCAAGCGAAGAACACAAGATCCATGGGAACTATCATGTAATCTGCTGACAAAGAGCATGCGCTTAGATTCAAAAGATCTAATCATGTTGTCGTAAAAAAATAAAAATAAATAAAAAATAATTATATATATTCAATAAATCAACCGTTGGGGCCCTTGTATATACCGGCTGAGTTGATACTAGAATTAGGATTCAGACCAGTGAGTGCGTATCTTAATTCATTAGAGTTCATCTTGGAATGATACAGATATTCAGGGTAACATCGTTCACCTTAGTCAACATGCGCACAATTTTATCTCAATATCCATCTTCTAAAGAAACAAAATCGTATAAATATTTCATTCCCGTGAAAAGATATCTCGATAAATTTTGGAGTTACATTCCTGATTTCATGAGAATCATATTTATATCTTGTTCAATATCCCTTAAGAAAACTAAAGAAACAAAAAGGGAAAAAGAGAAACAAAACCAGTCGAGATTTTGTTGAAGAAAAAATGTCAGAGACAATGAAGTTTTCTCTAACGAAGATTTATGATCGCATTAAAGAGAAGATTTGGGGCGAAATGTGGGATGGTATTAATGCTACAATATAAATAGGAGTTGAATCGAGTGATTGGGAGGGGGGCTGGCAGAGATCAGAGATTGAGAAATAAAAATTCCGAAAATTATGCTCATGAGAAGAGGTTGAAGAACTGTTACCAAAAGTTTGAAGAAGAACATCGTCGTCAACAGAAGAATTTCATTGTAAAAACTAAGAACAACGTCGTAAAAGAATCTGTGATCTTTTTTGTTTCATTCAGCGACAGAGAAAACACCATATGTAACGTTTATAAACGTCTCAATTTACTGTGTCCGTTTTATTTCTTCTTTTCAAAACACTTTTTAGCCATGCATTCATCTTTTGAGAGTGTTTTGAGCATGATGAGTTAAACTCCAACACTGGGATAATGGAGGAAGTTATTTTTCACACTTGTTTGGTAACTATATTCGATTCTTTATGACTTTTTGCACTTATTTTAATTGTTTCATGATTTTTCTTAATTGGTTATCATTTAATTTGATTGGTCATGCTTAGGTTAAGTGTTTTGATGGTCCATGCTTAGTATTTACAATCAATATTTTAAAAACCTACTTTGGCAAACAAAAATAGTCCATAATAGAGCTTAAATTGTTAAGACTCAATATTTGTACCACATGAATATGAAAATCGGTGGAATTCTGAGTCTCAGTCTTTCATAGTATTGCTACCATTTTGTATATATTTGCTAGTATTAGGAATTAAATCTAAATTTGAGTCTTCAAAAGTACGAGTGAACAATATCTTTTTACCACTACTACAATCACATCAATAACGACTACGAATAGAGATAGTTATTTTGACCTTGATTTTCCGACTGTAAATAAAAATCAGAATTAAACTTGAACAAGTTTAAGAAAATAATTTTATTAATCAAATTCAACCCCTTATAACAATAACTTGAAGTGTCTTAAATAAACTTTGGGTAAAACCCTTACTTGTGCTACAAAAAAGGATAAAAAAATCCAAAACCGACTCAAACCCGTTTACCTAAAATAATGAAAGTATTATTGAAATAAAATTCTAAACTTAATAAAAATATAAAAAACTTACTTCCCAAGGTATCTACTACCTTTAGGCAACTTTCCTACCTTATTAAAACTGTTAAAATAAACTTCTAGACTCTTATAAAATTACCCTAAATAATAAATCCGAAAATTAATTATTTTTTTACTAAAAATATCATTAATAAAATAAAGATAATAATAAATAATAAATTTATTTTCTATAAATCTCCCTCCATCAAGATCGCGGTCCCAGCAACATCAAATTGTACTAGTTGATTTCGTTCCGTAACAATAGTGGATAAAATAAGTTAAAATATTAATAAATAAAAATGAATTAGCTTCTGCTAAGCTTGGGTTTAATTGAATTTATAGGCATGCTCTTACCCCCGCATTACGCAGATGTATAAATTCATTGTCGCAGGGATAAGATGAGTTTTTGAACGTTATGTCACAAGGTTGGTTTCTACCTTGCGTAACCTTGAGAATGCTGTCACACTGCTAATCACACCTTGGCCAGAGGGGAATTATTATTGTGGCCCTGGCTTTTGCTGTGAACAGAGTACAACCCATGATTAAAATAAAGAAAAAACATATATAAAATAAGATAAATGCAGAAAAATACGAAATCGACACGAACGAATTTAACGTGGTTCAACAACGGAGTGTCTTTACCCACGGAGGGTGAAAATTGAAGTTCTTTATTGATGATGGTTATATTTATGATGGTTTATGTAAAGATAAACTCCATTACAAGGTATTGAAACTTGGTCCGTGAAAGATTGTTGGTAGAGAAAAGCCTCCCCTTATTCCGACCTAGGCCTTCTCCTTCTACAGGAAAGTCTCAACCTTCTCTTCCACAGCTAACCTTATCTTAGCATTGATGTACTCTTGTAATTGATATGGTTCACGCCGTCGTCGTTTAATAAGTTGTTCCATCTTCGCTCATGTTCCACATATTGAGTGTGGAAATGGTGTTCACAGTTTTCCCTTTTTTCTTGAGGTTTGTTCGACGAATAATTCTCACGTAAATATCCTTCACTGTCCATCTCGTGTTTTGGCTGTTGTTTGCGTCAACTACTCCTTGGTTGTAAGTTTGTGTTATTCGAAATGTTCTTGAATTAACCTGCAACAACGAGTTTTAAATGTATATTACCATCTTGCGTTAGTGTAAATTTCCCGCGCTGGTTGTGTGCTTCCCCTTGTTTGCTCCATGTTGAAGATGAGTGCCACCCCATAGCACCAAGTCAGCGATAATGGTTTGCAGCAACAGATGCGGCTCCGCAGACAATGAAACAAATACCCATTTCTGCTGCGAACGTCTATTGTTATAGTCTTACTCCGTTGCTGACGTACTTCGACGTTCATTTGAAGTTTGTTAAGTTGTGAACTTGGAGATTAGAAGTGCATTGGAAAAAAATTCTTGATATTTTTGTCGTCTATGCAGTTCATATATTCTTATATGTATAGGGAATGCTACGTGGTGGTGATTTGTTGGCTAGATAGGTGTGGGAAGAAAATCACTTTGCCACGTGGTCGCAACTCAAGGAACAAGCACGAGAGAGACAAATTTGAGTTAAACGCTAAAGTTATCCTTATGTAACATAGGGGTTTCCGTCTACTTCTTAAGGAACATACACGTAGAAAGCACTAAAGAAATATCAACGGTCAGGTTTGAACTATGTAGTTGGGCATTTAATGTGGGAGCAGAACGGACAGATCAACAATATGTTACTTGTCGGGATAGATGGCGAGATATAATTGGACGAAGCACAGAGGACTGGTGATAACACTAGCGAAGACCACTTGGAGAATCAGTCAACGAAACTAAAAGCCAGTGAAGATGACCTGCTCTCCAAGAAAGCTACAGTGAAGGATCCTCTAGCAAATACCCATGGCGAGAAAAATAAAATGTAACCCATTCTTATTGTTTTATCTATAAATACAAGCGTAAACGATGTAAAGAGGGTTGAACAACCAGTGTAAGGATTAAGGAGAGAGAGAGAGAAAGAGTGAGAAGTAAGAATATACTTGCACTAGGTTGAGAACTTGTAATCTATATCATATCTTAGTGAAACCCCTCCTGTGGATGTAGGTTTTAACACTGAACCACATAAATCCTTTGTGTTCTTGATTTTACTTCTTGTTTTGTGAATTTGTACCTCGAATCTGGATTATGACCATAGAAAGTAGCTTAAGATTATTACTTGGTTGTGTTGTAGGTTTTCCTACAACTAAATTTTGGCCCTAGAAAAAAGGATTTGAAAGATTTGACTCACTCTAACACTCGGTTTTAAAGAAAAAGTTTAGATCTAGAGTCTTTGCAGATTTATTTAAAAGGAAAAGAGTTAGATCTGAGCTGTTTTAAAAGGAAGACTTTAGATCTGAGTTTCTAAGAGCGAGTCTCTAGAAAAGCAGTAATCTAATGGAAAAGGGGTTCATAAAACTTGAGGTTTTCGAATGTCAAAATCGTAGATCTGGTTTATCAGTCTCTAAAAAGTTTTAAAACTTTGAATTTCATAAGAGTATACAACTGATTTCAAATTTTTATTTGCATAAAGTTACAAGTCCTTCAAATATTAATGTTTTCACAGTCAGGAGTACTTTTGAAAAGGATTTTAAAACATAATTTTTAGTTTTTGATAAGTCTACATCAAAAAAAATTATTCTTATAAAAATAGTACTTTTAACGGTTAAATCATAGGTAGTTAAGTCTTTTCTAGATTAACTTGGATCTGTTGAGGTAATCATTGGTTTAGAATAAACATTTAATATTTTGAGTTGATTGTCAGATCTAGGGTTTATAAATCTGGTTATCCTAATCATAATCATTGGATCTACATTCAATGCCATGAATCATAGGGTCCACTGGTGAAAAACTCGTTAAAAGATTACAACTGAACCGTTTTTCTTATTGTGCAAACTTTGGAAGAAAAAAGATGGCCTCAAAAGTGGATAAAGTAATCCAAAGAAAAAGCTCACGGATCGTAAGCAGTCGTATAGTGAATCCAGGGCATCATACTGATGAAACAATAGGAGGAGTGCATCGTACCGAGGAAGAAGGGGGAAGTCCATCTAGAAGCACTCGTCTTGAAGAAGGGGTAGGATTAGAAGCACATGCATCCAATGATAGTGAAAAATATGATGATGAAAAAGAGATGACAGTAGAAGAGTTAAAAGAAAAGCTTGCCAGAACAAGAAAAGTGAAGAAGAAATTGGCCCAGGAGCAAGAAATGCTTAAGCAACGGAATTTAGATCTTGTCGAAGAGAATCAAAAGATACAAGAGGAACCTCCCGAGAAATTAAGTCTATAAGTATCACACACAAACCGACGAAAGGAACCAACCAAAAAACAGTATGGAAACCACGAAGAGAGTCCTGAAGAGCGTGATGCCAGAAAACGTCGAGAGGAGATGTAGCGAAAGTTAAAAATGGCTAGAGAAAGGGATGCGAATCAAGAAGTACTGAAGGAATTAAAGAATATATGATCCATGATCCAAACCCATCAGAACAATGGAAAGGGGCAGCAACTAAAGGAAGCAATAGCAGAGGCGAAACGGTCACCCTTCAGCGTGGATATCTTATAACAACTTTGCCTCATAAATATGCGACGCCAACCTTCGTAAGAATCTTCGACGGAACCAGGACTGCTATACAACATATTAAGGCATATCAACGATCGCTACTATAGTGGGAGCATCATGATGAAGTAATGTGCAAGTACTTCCCATCGAGCTAAAAAAGTAAGGAGCTGGCATGGTTCATCTCTCTTCCAGAATACTCAATCACTTCATTTCATAAGCTCGAGAAAGTGTTCCTCGCAGCCTACATGCATAACAATTTGCTGGGGTCAGGAGTCTGAAAAACTATATAGCTTAAAGCGAAGAGTATGGGAAAGTTTGCGAAGCCTAGTGAATAGATGAAGGACTTTATATAGTGAGGTTATGGGCCACGAGTCTGAAACAAACTTGGTTCGGGGATTCGTCAATGCGTTGTTTCTAACGGATCTGTTATATATGGCGATATTCAATAATAAGAATACGTTGACTTTGCAAGAGCTCCGAGAATTTCAGGAGGAGTACATTGCCATAGAAGAAATTCAGAAAGAGGTAGCTTTGCAACCTCTTGTGGCAAAGGATATTTCATATTCTGAAACCATGTTGGGGTCCAGCGAGCTACAAGAGGTACCGCGAGTAGATTATCAAGATATCTATCAAGAAGAGAAACATCGGGCACCCCAGTGAGACGAGCTCCCAAGCAGAAATTGGACGAACAGTGATGCTGGTAGATTCCAGCGGCCGTGGGAGCATCTATCTCGACGAGGTAGGTTCAATGATCATAGATTTGGCGAGCGAAAGCCCAACGCACCTGATAAGTGCATAATTTACATGTTTATAGTGTCAATTCCATATTTTTTTTTAGATATAATTCTTGTATATTGCCTTGTTATTACTTTGTTTTCTATTATATCTGTTTCTTTAGGTGAATCATCCGAAAATCAATGGAAATGGTGTTAAAAAGAGCTAAAAAGAGAAAAAGGTTTATTCCGGAGTGAAACTGAGAAGTTATAGATGAAGAGTATACTTTTGGAGTGGAAATTCATAAGCATTTACGACTAGCAAATTCTCCAAAGCTAGTCGTAAATTAGATCCACTTACGGCTAGGAAAACATCAGAAGCTAGCCGTAGAAATGGGAATTAATAAGAGATTCGTCAGATTTATGGATGGAAAATCATTTCGACTCAGCCGTAGAAGGAGTAATATTCGAGAGAAGTGTCAGGTACAGATTTACGATTAGGAAATCACTCTTCAGCTAGCCGTAAAATATAATAAATATATATGAAGATTTTGAAGACAGTATGTTATAGAGGATGAAGAGACGAAGCCAACACAAAAAGAATGAGGTCAATCGGACGTCGGATGAAGGAGTTATGGCCGAAACAATGAAGGAAGAAAATGAGATCCAGATTCAGTTACGACCAGGAAATCCAAAAACCCAGCCGTAGGTGACCCTGGATTTGCCCGAAAACTCAATTTAACTTACGGCTAGGTCGTGGGAGAATTCCCATCCGTAGGTAAAGTCTTTTGTGCGAAATTGGACTTCTAAAAGTGACAAACCCGGTTCCGGAAGGAGTCTAAGCCCTAGATATCATGACTACTATATAAGGAGACTCCCAAGACATTAAGAAGACACCTTTACACAACTTTACAAGTCTTGGAGGATATCAACAACACAAGAGGAGAAAGCTAGGGTTTCAGAGCGGTTCCATTGTCGTAACGATTTCTTAACTACTTTCTTATATGTATAACATGGATGCTTCTACATCCATGACTAGTTAAATACCTAATTGATTGAGGATGAATTCTAAGTTCTAAACATAATTTGATTTGATATTTGAATCTATTTTAAGTTCTTCACTTGATTATTGTTTGTTTCTACTATGAGGAATGTCTATGATTAATTAAGTGATTATTCTAGGTGTCCAATTAAATTAGTTTCTTGATTGACCTATTGCTAGTAAGGTTTAGGATATCCGTAATTGTTGAATATATCCTACACAAGCAGAACACGTGAGACCTTGTAGAGGGATTTTGTGGATCTATCACGTGTAGAGACAACACTAGAAAGTAGACCTTGCGCTAAGAGTCTAACTACTAGAATCAACCTATAAAGTCACAAAATATAAAGCATTTGGCCAAATTACACTTAGAGTATGCTACTTCTAGGTGGTTTAGACGAATAGAATCTGGTATTCAAGCGCTTCGGTACCCAGTGACCTAAAGACTTTCGAGGACAGCACTGCTCTAGCTGCTATCCTACGGTTGGTACTTGATGAATATTTAGTAGCGAAGAAGGTTTCCTCGATCATATCTCTCTCCATAGCTTACAATTTGACTTTTAGTTGTTTTTTAATTTACCTTGCAAAAATCTTAAAACAAACCCTCGTTTGTGACATTTGACAACTTAAACACCTCGTTCCTCGTGGGAACAAACTTAATTTCATTATATTATTCTTTAATTGAGTGGAAATAAGATCACTAATTTGATTGCACCCATGACACGCATCAGCACCAAGGTTCGAGGACATAAAGCTTCCTAAGTTGAATGCTCCAATATCAGTTGTCATGCGATATACCGAAGAATCAGAATCTGGATGTATCACATACCCACCGAATCGAGGAGTGGAGCCACCCCTATCCAGTTATAGTAATCAATTTTGTGAATATCATCAATTTCATGGTCATACTACTGACAATTGGAGGAACGTGCAAAGGATAGTGTTATGCTTAATAAAGCAGGGAAAGCTTCACGAATTCTTGGGAGATCTACCACCGCCACCACCTCTGCGATCGGAGCCAGAAGCGCCACGAGTACATAGGATCGAGATTAAGCGAGGAGCCAGCTATCTGCAATGCAATTCCATCATTCACTCGGTGAGAACCGAGAAAAATTTCCACAACAACATCATGAACAACGGGAAAGAAATTTTCAGCATTAAAAAAGCCCAACCATTAGAGAAATGGATGGCACAACCAATTGTATTTTCATCATCAGAGGCACCGGAGAATAGGAATTCGCATATTGATCATCTCGTGGATACTTTAAAAATGAATAAATGGGAAGTGGATAAAGTGTTGTTTGATACGAGAATATCGGTAGATAACTTATTCTACATCACCTTCAAGCGAATGGATTTACCGGATGAGTACCTATAACATCTATGGGTTCAATGAAGAACCTCCATGACCAAAAGGAGAATTCACTATGGTAATATATCTCGGAAAAATGGAAACAATCACTACCTTTTGCATGTTTGATGTTGAGTCACCTTACAGTACTATCGTCGGACGACCATGGGTCCACGGAATCAAAGGAATATAATCTACCTATCATCAATGCTTGTGTTTCCCGACGCCATATGGAGTAGCTGAAGTTAAGGGAGATCCCGTCGAAGCAAAGTATTGCAACGAGATAGATGTTTGCCAGTACGAGGAACAGGCTGACAAAATTAAAGAAGAAAAGAAAAAGAAAAAGAAGAAATCCAAGGAAATCCAGAAGGAACATGAAATATAGGTGTATGAAGTAAATACAACGAGTGGAAAGGGACTTCCGAGCGAAGTCTCAGGGAAGGAAGGTTCGCCAGCATAGTAATTAAAGAGTCCAACCTCCCTCAGATAGCCAGAAATGAATTTTACACCAACAGACCTTATCCTTGACAAAAATTTGGGATCTGAGGATGAGCAAAAGATAGTCAAGATAGGTACAAAGCTAAGCTAATATGAGGGGAGGAAGTTGGAGGATTTTTTGCGAGAGTATGTGGATGTATTCGCATAGAAGATGGAAGATATGCTAGGCATAGATCCTTCGGTGGCATGTCATCGATTAGATATAGACCCAAACATAAAACCTTTCAAGCATAAAATTAGGAAAGTTGCAACAGTTTATCACGAAGCAATTGAGGCAGAGCTCAAGAAAATGAGCGAGGCAGGAATCAGCAGACCAGCGAAGTACCCGCAATGGATTGCGAACATGGTAATTGTTCCAAAGAAAAATAAGGGAATCAGGATTTGTATTGACTTCAGTGATCTATAAAAGGCATGCCCGAATGATAGTTTTCCTTTGCCAGATATACCTCAAATAGTTGAATCAACAACGGGTTACGAGACTTTATCTCTCATGGATGGATATTCATACTACAATCAAATACCGCTGCCTGAAGAAAACCAGGAACACACCTCTTTTTTTTACCCTGAGAGGATTATATTGTTACACTAGAATACCTTTTGGGTTGAAGAATGCAGGTGTTACCTAGCAACGAATGGTGGAAAATTTATTCTCTCAATGGGTTATATTCTACGTTGGAAATATATGTGGATGATATGTTGGTAAAGAGTAAAAATTCTGAAGACCATGCGCGAGATCTGAAGGAGATTTTTGACGAAATGCGCAAATTCAAGATGAAAATCAATTCGGCGAAGTGCATTTTTTGTGTAGCTTCGGGAAAATTCTGGGGATATATAGTTTCGAATAATGGGATAGAGGTCGATCCAGTGAAGGTACAGGAAATTCGAGACATGCCATCGCCAACAACATTGAAATACGTGCAGAAGCTCAATGGAAAATCGCAGTTTTGGGCAGATTCATCGCCAGGTCTTCGGATAAATGTAAGCAATATTTTGACACCTTAAATAAAGGAGCCAAGTTCACGTGGACAAAGGAATGTGAACAAGTGCTTCAAAGCCATAAAGAATATTTGGCAAATTTGTCAGTTCTGTAAAGACCCGAGCCTGGGGAGGTTCTTCTAGTGTATCTTGCAGCAAATTCGGATGCCATCAACGCAGTACTAGTCCGAACTGATGAAGGAATTAAAAACCCAAATACTACATCAGCAAAAGTCTGGGTTCGGCAGAAAGAAACTATACGAAGATTGAACAGTTAATATTTGCACTGGTGTATGCAACTCAGAAACTGCGAACCTATTTTCAGGCTCATCCCATTAAAGTAATGACGAAGACACCCATTGAGTCAGTACTAAAAAGCTCCTAGCGAGTGAGTTTCAAAGTGAATGCTTAAATAGAACAGTTCAGAGTAGAGTATGGAATATTAACATCAACAAAGTCTCAAGTCATCGCCGATTTTCTTGCCGACTTTCCGCTAGAGGAAGATGAAGACGTAAAAAAATGATGAATTTGGAAGAAGATCTCGTAGATCCCAAAGTCCTACTCAAAGAAAACCATCCAAGTAGGTGGGAAATATTTTTTCGATGGGTCATCAAACAACAAGGGAAGAGGAATTGGCATAGTTTTCTACTTCGCCAAGAGGCACAAAAATTTCCATTCATTTCGACGAGAATTTTTGGCAACCAACAATGAAATTGAATACGAAGAGGTGATACAAGCACTCAGATTAGCAATTGAAATGAAGCTCGATTACATCAGGCTTACAACCGATTCTCATTTGGTGGTTCAACATATAGAAGGAAGATATCAAACTTTCGATCCGTCGCTCCAAAAGTATCGAATGATTAAGAGGCATTATGCATCAAAAATTCTGAACCTCAAATAGCGGAACATATGTAGAAAAGACAATAGATTGGATGATGCATTGGTCTTTGTATCTTCAATGATGAGTGGCCAAAGTCCACTTTGGTGCAAGTAGAGTGGTTGCGCTACCTTTCAGAAGAGCAAACGGTTGGGAATATGGAAGTATTGGCTATCGACATGAGAAAGGAAGAACAAGTAGGTGACTGGCGAATTCCAATTCATGAATATTTAAGTGAGTGAAAATTACCCAGAGACAAGATACATGCAAACAAGATAAAAAACAAGTCCACGAATCATCAGTTGTGTGAAGAAATTTTATATCGTCAATCCTTTCATGGACCATTGCTGTGATGTTTATCTAAGGAAGAAGGAAGGAAAATCTTGAAATCCATACACTATGGAGATACGGGAAATCATAGTGGAACGAGATCGTTGGCACAAAAAGCCAAAGCTCAGGGTATTTCTGGCCTTACATGCACGAAGACACGAAGGAGGTATCTCAAAGGTGCGAAGAATGTCAAAGATTCGACAAAAAGATTCATGCTCCATCAACAAGTTTATATTCGGTGCACAATCCTTGGTCTTTCGTAAAGTGGGGAGTTGACATTGTCAGCACATTGGTTCCACGATCAAAGTAAAGGAAATATTTGATCATAGCCACAGATTACTTCACAAAGTGGGTGGAGGCGAAGCCGCTAAAAAATATTAGAGAAAAAGATGTGTTTGCCTTTTTGTTTGAACAAATTATTTGCAGGTTCGGCATACCAGCAAATATCGTTTCGGACATCGGGAAACAATTTGAAGGGGAAAGCATCGATATGTTGTTTGATGCGTTCGAAATTCAGCAAGGCAAATCAACTCCAATATATCCATAAAGCAATGGGAAAGCGTAAGCGACCAACAAAACCATAGCAGATAATTTAAAGAAGAAGTTGGATGGGAAACATAAGGAATGATAAGAAAAGTTACCAATGTACTATGGTCATATAGAACTAATCGACGAAATTCAACAGGAATGTCCCCCATTCCATCTGACATATAGAGTAGAGGCATTGTTACCCACAGAAGTGATGATACCAACTATGAAGAGGGATTCTTGGATTAAGAATCTAACTTCTGATCTAATCCTATCTAAGATAGATGATTTAGAGGAGAATCGGGAAAGAGCACTGCAACATATGAAAAATTATCACCGAATAATACAACATGAAAGTCAAATTGTGAGACTATGAGCCTGATGAGATGGTCTTACGAGAGATACCACCTTATCAACAAGGACCTGGAGGAAAGTTAGAACCAACATGGGAAGGGCCATACATCGTCAAAAGAATACTAGGAACTGGAGCATATGAGTTGGTAGATCATGAAGGAACGAAGTTGGATTACCCATGAAATCCCAAAAATATCAAAAAATATTATCCATGAAGATAAGGAAGCAAGGACGGTGCTCGTAAAAGGTATAAGCATACCCAGATAATTACATCAATAAAAACCTAGACTCCAGACTGGGGCCCCATGTGATGTGTCTTAAAATCCGTCCACAAGGCAAGGGCAGTTAATGCATGAGAGCTACTATTCTCCCAAGAGGCAAGAGGCAAATTTGTAAGACCTATGACACATTACGTGCAGGGGACCCAAGAGGGGCAACTAAGAACACATTAAGGCAATTAAGACCCATCCGCCAGAAAGGAAAGAGGCACACTGAGTAAGACCTACGAGGGCAGTTAAGACCTCATTAGGAGGCAGATAAAATCTACCCGCTTAATAGCAAGAGGAAATTAAGACCTATATTCGCTGAATCTCGTCGAGATGTTGTTCCCCGCTTATCACCGCATCATAGCCTGAAGAAAGATATTTTGCAGGATATATAGACTACGCGAGGTGCCGAGGTACACGGTTGAGGCATGGGTAATCGGGACATTTGAAGCGTTTCCGACTATTTCCATATGGGCCAAGTTCTTGGTAGTTTATGCCTGGTCCCCAAGACACCCCTCTTAGGGTGTGGTCCTTGTACCCTGAGCCAAATAGGCGAAAGAATAATGGGTCCACGAGAACAAACTGGTTGTGCATAACGGGATGTGAGGAGTTAGGTACACCTACCATAAATAAGCTTCCTTGAACAGGAAACCAGAGGGAACATAAAAGGATGGTACCCTCCCTTAGGGAGCTGAGTGTCAAGATAAGGTGAGGATGAGAGACTATTGCTCGCGGGAATATTTAGGCTCGTAACCTCACCGGTGAAGCAAATGGGCATTAGAAATGCACCTCCTCGTATAATAAGAAAAAGCAAGGTCAAAAATTTAAAATTCATAAGTTTATTTGGAATGACAACTTTATCACAGAATAAATAAGCATTAGAAATATACCACTTTGATTAGAATACAAATTTGGGGTAAGACAATATCATAATCTGCGAGAAAGGAAAGGATTGCATGTCATTTTCGTACACCAAAAGAAGACACAACTCAGCAAAAATAATTAAACTTGTTAACTAATTGATATTTGTCATTTTAACAGGAAGCAAAGTTTACACGACATCACTTTGAGAGCCTTAGGGCAACTGCAGAGGTACGAGTATACCAAATACCAAAGATTAAAATTTTTTGGTCGTTTTTCATTTTAAATAGACGTCTGATATAAAACGCTATTGTAGAAGAACGTTAAGTGACAAGGACGTTTCTTTAGTGGGACGTATGTTGTTGGACGCACATTTGGGTGAGCGTTTCATATTCTGGAACCAGACGCACTTATAAATGAGCGTTTGCATGCTCGTACGCTTCTGTGGGTGGACGTATGTTTAACGTCCACACTAATAAGCGTCTATTGTACCAGCGTAGTATTGGGTGAAATTCTAGAAATTGTGCGTTGTACTGCGTGGACGTTTAGTGATAAACGCTCTTCCTAATAGACGCCTGAAAGCCAGAAGCCCTTCTAGAACAGCGCTTACTATTGAAACGTCCACCCACAGAAGTGTTAGCTTAGCGTCCGTGTAGATGAGTGTCAATTAGACGTCCTTGTAAGGTGAGCGTCCGTGTGAAGTATGCTAGACGTCCTCTTTAGGTGAGCGTCCGTGAGAAAAAAGTGAGCGTTTATAGTTGTTTGGGTGAGCGCCGTGTTAGGTTTAGGGTTTGGTTGGCTATATAAAGACGCTCTTCCTCTCCTCTTCTATGCTTCACAAACGCTCTTCCTCTCTTTTTACTCTCAACAGACACGGTTGACGGCGGCTGCGGAAAGGAAAACTTGCCACAAATTACGGTTAAAATCAATTAAATCACGGTAACAAAGACTAAAACTCTCTGTTTTTTTCTTTCTTGTTTTAGTTGTATCAATTTATTTAGTGTTAGAAATGGTTTAGTCTTAGAAACAAATAAGTTAATAAGTTATTAATGTCATGTTTGTTATTTTTGATGTTTGTTAATTTTAATGTCAATTTTAAGTTTAATGTCAATTTTATAACATGTTTGATAATTTTAAATGCAGTAGAACATGTTTGTCAATTTTAGAACATGTTTGTCAATTTTAGAACAAATTATTCTAAATGCGGTTTAACATGTTTGTTAATTTGAATGTCAATTTTAATTTTAATGTCAATTTTAATGTCAATAAGTTATTAATTTTAATGTCAATTTTAGTGTTAGAAATGGTTTAGTCTAAAATGTCAATTTTAATTTCTTAATTTTAATTTTTTAAATTTCTAACAATATCAGTAGAACATGTTTGTTTAAATTAATTTTTAAATTTGATTGTCTAATGATATTTCTATATTACTAGTGATAATTAGTTTTTACCAAATGCTGGTTAAGTAAATTTTGTGTGTTTTCTGCCAATTGCTAAGTATGTCTCTGTATATGAATGGTTTAGTTCTTCCTTTTTTTCTTGATGGGTATTTGGTTGGATTGAACTATAGTTTTTTCAGTACAGAAATATGAAAAACATGTTTATATTTCCAATGTTTTGTCGTTGTATGTGTTTATTATTTCCATGTTTGTAAATGATTTTATGAAGAATAACTATAACCTGAATCGATATAATTACTTGTTTGTGTCTATACATTTTTTGAACTATAATATGTATTCTTGTTGATTTATGGATAAATGTGGAGTTATATATTTGGTCAATTGTGTTGATAACTGTTGATTTTGTATAGATGTTGAGAAATGCCGCTTCCCGATTCGTTGGTCGGAAAAAAAGAACAAGAAAGCCAAAACAACCCAGGATGCACCAGAAGTCAGCATGGCGAAGGAGGGAACAATGTTATTGAGTTGGCAAATTACAGTATGGTGGAAGATGACGAAGGTCACGCTTCCAGTAATATGACTTCGAGAGCAGACCCAAAGACCAAATATATGCATCGGGGGTCTCTGAAATCGGTCCTACAAGCATATAAAGGTATAACAAAAAACTGCCCTAGAGCAAAATTTATTATTGAAAGGGCAGGATGGGACCGGTTTTTGACAATGGATGTTGGGGACTCGTCACATGCGTTGATTGATTACATCGTCGAGCGTTTCTGGGCTACGACGAACACCTTTCACTTCGCATTTGGTGAACTGGGATTTACACCTATAGACTGGGTCATGTTGACCGGAATAAGTATTGGTATTTGCGAGGCACCTCCATATGACCCGGATAAGTATACCTTTCAACATGTCCGTGACCATATTTCCCAGACTTAAAAGACTCCGAAGTCTGTAGGAGAGAAGGTATCCCGCAACAGTGGATTTCAGATGCCATTACTGTAGCATTTTTGGCCACATACTTTACAGAGGCAAGGTTGCTTGAGGCGCAAGAGGATAACCTACTTGCTAAGAGAGTGGCGGGAGCTTTTTGGATGTATGTTCTGGGACAGTTCTTCTTTTCCAATGCTAAGAACTACATTAATGCTGGATGGTTAGCTGCTTTGGAGGATACAAACAAAGTTGGAACTTATGACTGGGTAGTGCTGGTATTTCAAGACTTTATTCCGCACTTGGTGCAGCGGGTAGGGGACAAAAGTCACTAACCGGGTCTTGTCAAATATTGGAGGTAATTTTATTTCCTTGAAATTTCCTTTGACTGCGTATTTCGTGGTAAATTATTAACTTTGTTTGTTTTAATCAAATTCAAGTTTTGGGGGTACGAATATCTGGGCATACTTCGACCTCACAACATCACTGATGAGACCGAAAGTCCTTAGCCAACATGTTCGCGTGGAAGAGTACGCGAAATAAGAGTAATGATATTAAGCGTGCAAGGAATCTTCTGAATGGATTGACCGCCGACGATGTGACATGGTAATCGTGGGTTGATATCATGCCACACCATTTTAATGAGACTATCCGGAGAGCTATGGTGGTAACAAATAGGCGCACCGTATTTACTTGGGTTGGCACTGTGAGTTGACAGTTTATTTTCAAATAATTATATTTATTAATATTTTTTTTATTTTACTGGTTCATGGCTGATAATAATTAAATACTAAAGAATAACGTGTTCCTTGGAGACCGGTTATGGAACCAAATCTATGGTGGATGGAGAATTCCGAGCAACCCCCCAAACTGTGTGAGCAACCTCACTGATGCCGAAGCTACCAAGCTGAGGGAATCGAGTGACCAAGAAATAAATGAGTACCTCCAAGATCCAGTTACGTATGATTGGAGTACTGGCGACATGTTACTAACTCCAACAAATTTTGCACTAAAGTCGACTTGGAGGTGGAAACTTACGACTGTTTGGGGGGGGCTTGTTACAGAAACCCTCGACCAACCCGCTGAACATGTTGCCATTCCGCCTCAAGAAAATTGTACATATGTAAGTATATTTCAAATATAAACGGAGACATAGTTTTAAAGATTATTGTTGAGAAACTGACATTTTTTATTTTCTATTAAAGGGCGAAGCTTACTTTTGCGCAAGAATATGCTGATTTTACCCAAGAGTTTCGTAAATTTCATTTGGCCCAGTCGAGGGAAAGGATGGAAGAGTTGCGCGATTATAAGAATCAAATGACTACTTTGCAACTACAACTTGCCCGTGATCATTCTCAAACTCCACACTTAGGTTTGGCAATTTTTCGGCAACTCTCCCATCTCAAATGTGGAACACGGGGGGTCAGGGAACTTCATCAAGTATGCCTCCGTTTATGCCACCTCGCTCATCGTGGGGACCAAAACACTAGTGAATAGTGTTATTCCTTTATTGTTTAGTCATTCCAATTTACATTTTATTTTGCCATTTATTGTTTCGCAAATCCAAAATACATTTTTCTTTATCTGTCCTCGTTTTCAATTATGTGCCTTCGTTGTGACCGTACAAAATCTTAAAAATTGTTTCAAAAAAAATCTCGCACCTATATGTTACCGTTTTGTTACCGTTATGGATTCTTACCGTTGAACAACGGCCAAATACCCTTATTCTGTATAGACCTATAAATACATTAGCTTATATCTATCATTCTCATTCCAAATCCACCTCTTTAACATTTCAGATCAAATTTGTAATTCTGGGTTTTCATTTAATGGCGGGTTACGAAAATTATCGGCTAAATGCAGAGAATTTTACACTAGAGGAAGATTTATCCATATGTCGAAACATAGTATTGCATTATCCAGCAAGGGGGCATGAACTTCGGATGAATGGTTCAATGAGCATGCAATGGTTGGAACATACACATGCAAACTTTTGTAATGAAAACGGTAATCCCAACAACAGGAACAAAGCAGGCCTTTTTTTTTCGATATGTGGAAATAACAAAGGAAGTCCTAGAATTTTCCTCTTTAACTGCTAAGGTCAATGAATTTCGTCATAGGAATGAAACTGATGATGAAGTTGTTTCCAGATCACTGGAGGAATGGACTAGATGGAAACGACATGATTTCCGGTACAAACCTTATTTCGAGATCTTAAGGGTAATGGAAGAATTCAATCCTTTTGTGTTGATTTTTCTACCCAGTAGTGAAGAACGTCGTCCACGTCGTCCTATAAGCCAAGCCTTAAGGTTTCACTTATAGGTTTACTTATGACATGATTATTCTATATCAGAAGTGTGGTTTCCTTCTTTAGCAATAGATATATTTCATTCCCTTTAATGTATCTCTTTTTTGATTTAATAAAATGATTTTACAAGCATAACGTGTACTTCCGTTTACGATGATTCAGGCGCTATAATTAGAAAAATTATGAAGTGAACAACAAAAAAAAGATGAATAAATAGAGAAAAACAAAATTAGGGTATAGCTACGTCATGCATATGTCATTTTCTTGTTTTTAGCTAAATTTGTCAGTTTCTTGTATCTAGTTTTTTTTGTCTTTGCCTTAATTTGGATTTTACTTCTTGTATTTTCTCCTCAACCGACACTTCTTATCTCATGATTTTTTCTTTGAAAATGATTTTTCAGTTTCTTGTTTTTAGCTCTTGTGTTTTCTTTAATTTGGATTTTATTTCTTTGTTGTATTGTCTAATCAACCGAAAGTACTTGTCTCTCGATTTTTTCATTCGAAATGATGTGTCAGTTGCTTGTTTATAGCTGTTGTCTTTGTTTTAGTTTGGCTTTTATTTCTGCGTTGTATTGTCTAAATCAACTGAAACTTCTTATCTCTCGATTTTTTCATTTACATGATTTGTCAGTTTCTTGTTTTTAGCACTGGTCTTTGTTTGTTGCTCTTGTATTTGCTTTATTTTTTTTCTTTGTTATCTTAAACACAACTATAAAATGAACACACCATTCTCCATTGAAACCACATCAACAACTACAAGCACTACCCAAAACTACTAAACTCCACAAAACTAGCAACCTCCCAAAAACATACTTGCTTCCCCAACCAATGGCAGGTAATCAAAACTTCAACATGTATTATGCTGCTTCTACTTCTTCTTCTTATATTCCTCCTAATCAGTTAACCCTATAATGATGATAGTAATAACACCAGTTCCTCATCAGACGAAGAATCATTTGCAGTTAACCAAAATGACCAAGCACTAAATTTGAGATTGGTCGCTTCATACATTAACTGGCCACGTACACGGATCGAAATAGAAAGAAATCGTGAGGACGGAGCTAGATAACTATGGACAGATTACTTTTAAAGAAACCCGACTTTTCCTCCCAATGTTTTTCATAGAAGATTTCAAATGCGAAGACAATTGTTCAACCGTATCTTGCGGGATATAGTAGCAGTTAATCCTTATTTCGTTCAAAAAAGGGATGCGGTCGGGCGCCTTGGATTAACCCCACACGTGAAAATTACTGCTGCAATTCGTATGTTGGCTTATGGATCTGCGGCGGATGCAATAGATGAGTACTTACGCATCGGAGAAAGCACGGTTCTTGAGGCAACACGACGGTTTTGTTTGACGATTTTGTATTTATATGAGGATCGGTATTTGCGCAAGCCAACTTCTGCGGATGTAGAACTGTTGCTTAATCAGAACAAAGCTAGGGGATTTCCTGGGATGCTAGGCAGTGTGGATTGTATGCATTGGAAATGGGATAGATGTCCATCAGCCGAATCTGGTACCTATACTGCCTACAAAGGCGATGAAAGTATTGTATTGGAGGCAGTGGTTTCACAAGATCTCTGGTTTTGGCATGTTTTTTTTTGGTATGCCTGGTTCAAACAACGATATCAATGTAATGAACCGGCTTATATTTTTAAAAACCTTATCAGAGGGAAAACACCACCTGTGAACTTCGAGGTTAATGGGAACCAATATGATATGGGGTATTATCTTGGTGATGGGATATACCCAGAGATAGCTACCATTATTATGTCGATCAAGCATCCAGATTCACACAAGAAACGCAAATTCTCAGCTATGCAAGAGGGATGCCGAAAAGATGTGGAACGAGGATTTGGGGTACTGCAAAACCAATTTGCAATCGTTAAACAACCAGCAAGAATGTGGAATATGGACGCACTTGGATATTAATGAAAACTGTTATTATTCTCCATAATATGATTGTGGAGGATGAACGTCAACCCGGTGATTGGCCACATGAATATGATCAAGGGCGCTACCATGCACCGGTTAATATATCCCATCAAGAAACTATAGAACTATCGAGGATGTCAACTCACCAACGCCGAGTTGCAGTACATAGCAAAGAAACGCATATTCGATTACGAAATGACTTGATCGAATATTTATGGTCGGATTTCAGTGAAGTATGAAAAATTATTAAACCATGCAAATAGGTTTTGTGGGTATATCTATTGTAAACCCTCCCGAGATACCACTCGGCCACTAGGGGCACTTAGTGGTTTAAAGGCATGTTGCACGTGCTAAGTTCAACCGCTACTCATGTGAAAATGAGATATCTTAATGTAAAGTTGTGTTCTGTTCTTATGAATAAGTGACAATCAATTTCACGACTCAAAAGTTAGAATTTTCATTAATGAAAGGAAAAATGACACCCGAAGATTAATATTGTTTAGGTAAGACGAGATTCTCTTCTTTTCTGTAAAATCTCTTGCTTCCTAATTTCAATCCACTCTTTTGTTGCGGCATCCAAATGGGAGACGTCCGTCATCATAATACAATACTCCTCTTTTGCTTCTCTCTGATCATTCTTCCTTTTAGCATTTTCCATATAACTGTTGTTGAAGTTTTTTTGGTTGTTAAGAATTGTGTCCAAGGCATCGGCTTGGGCACTGGATTTTGCTTTCCCTGGTTGCTTCAAACGTTTAGCCTCTTTTTTTTCCCATTGGACGGGGATACGTTAGGTATATCTCCTATTTCTTCGTATCCACTCCATTTCCCTTGGCTTAGCGAATATCTTTTTTGAGTATCGTCATCGGTATCCGAATCTTCTTCGGCTTGTGATGAATCGAAAACAGCTGTTGATCGTCTTGAATATTTGATGTTTTCTAACATAATTGCGTAGCACTCTTCGTGCTTAAATGGTTTCCCACCATTAGCTTCCTTGAATAGCCTCCTTAATTCTACACTCTGTTTATTGTTGTTTAGAAAAATAGTTAGTGCAACACATACAATTCAAAACTTTAATAAGGCAGTGCATAAAATTTAAGTCTTCACTTACCTTTGTTTCTGGACCCCATCCAGTATGGTGTTCACGTTCCACTTATGCCTCCTTTGCAAATTAAAGAGCCACATCTTTACTTATTCCCTGAAAGCGTTTCTGAATAGAGGTCCAACTCCAATCAGCCATTGAAGGTATAGCTTCTTTCATTCCAGCTTTGATACGAGACCATAATTTGTCTTCTGATTGATCGGTACCAACACTACAGTCTTGAGATATTGATAAATGAATCCTACACATGGTTATATCTTCATTAACAGTAAAATTTGGACCTCTTGGTTTTGGACCCATTAACGAAAGTGATTACAAACAAATTGGAATTACCAAAAATTAGAAAACCTTAAAAATTTCTTCTTTGTTGTATAAACTAAAATTGAATTATGAAAGGTTGTTATGTAGATGAAACATACTATGGCCGCTCGTTTATATACATTACGAATTAACTAGCCCTTCAACGATAAAATTTTACAACGTTCAACAACGGTAAAAATTTTCTCTGATCAACCAGCAACGGAAAGTTTACAACGGTAACAAAACGCTCTATATGGTGGACGTTTTATTGCCACGCCCGTGTGGAGGAGCGTCTATTTGGACATCTAATTGGAGGAGCGTTTGATATATATCCGTCCCCTTAAGGAGACGTTTAATCTGCACGCGTTCTCTTAAGTAAGCGCCTATGCTGGGCGTCCTCTTAGGAAACGTTGGATTCCAAAGCGTTTTCTTAAATGGACGTCTGGTTGAGACGCTCTTCTAGCTTGCGTTTCTCCTACCAGCTTTCTCCTAGTAAAGCGTTACTTCATATGCATTCCATAATGAACGTCTCATCAAACGCTTCTCTGCCCAAGCGTCCGTGTTTCTAAACGCTTTCATAAGGAAGTGTTATTTGTTAACGTCCAATTACAACATCGTGTGAGTATATATAAGTTTCGGAGAAAAAATTCTCTGGAACAGTAGTTATACTCGCCGAAAAACCAAACTTACTCTCCCGTTGCGCTTCTTTTTGGGCGACCAAAGAGTAAATGTAATCTTTACTCTTTGGTACCCTCGTCCGCAGTTGCTCTTAGCTGAGCAAAAGAGAATAAGAAATAGAAGAAATTCAAAAAGAAGAGGCATACAGAAGCATAAAGTCTTCACAAAGTCGGATCAGGCTCCATCATTTTCTACAACAGTGCCAGCGTTATCCGCAAAGGCATCAACTTTTTCTTCCAAGGGTTGAGGATGTTCATTTGCTCGCTTCGTTTCATTATCCGCAGATACATCTTCGTCGTCACCTTCGTTATTTTCTTCTTCCTCGTATTCCTCTCTGTCGTCCTCTTCCTCGTCAGACACCACTTCGGGAAAGTTAATGGTCACTTTAGAAAACTTATACTTCTTGCAGAAGTCAGTGGCGAACTTTTGGAAGCTCTCGTTGACGGGATATCTAAGCAGTTCTCTTTATTTCCTTCCCGATAACCTTTGTGTTGTCTACATACTGATCAAACTTGCGGTCAAGCTCCTCCACCTTGCCAGCGTAGATATCCCTATCAGCTTTAGCATGTGGTTCATTTCCTCGTGAATCTTCTCCAATTTCTTGCGAGTTTCATCTAGTTCGTCGCTCATCTCCTTCTCGGACTCTGTGAAGGAGTAACAAAGAGAGAATATCACTCAAGAGATAAATAAATATATAAAAAAAAAACAAAAACAACCTTTCACATCACCTTCTTTCTCCGAGATAACTTGCTTCAAGATCTCTTCAACTTCATCATGCTTACTCGCCAACTCATCCATTCTACACTGAGTATCGGACAGTTGATCCAAAGTTTTCTCGGACAAATTTCCAAATTGTCCTTTATAAGGAGCAATTATCTGGTCCTTTTCCTTCATACGCTCGTTAGAGTCCTTAATATCCTTCGGCAGTAATTTGTTGGTTTGAAGAGCCTCATCCTTGAGTATTCAAACTGTGCGAAGATCTGTTTGCGTTTTTTCATGATCTGCTTGGATTTTGTTAACCTCCGTTCGTACTATGCGCAGTTCCTTCTTGATAGCGCGAAGATTTTCTCGCAATGTGCGAAGTTTCGCCCCAGTAGTATCTTTAATAGAAAGAAACTTTTCTTCTCAGCTCGCAAGTCCTCGAATTCTCTTTGAAGCTCAGTATTTCGACAAGTAAGTTCCACCTTATCCTCCTCGAGAAAGATACTTAGGTCATCAACATTCGGAAGCTCACGAACCAAATGAATTTATACGTCGACCCAATCCATCCACATTCTTTATCTCAAAAGTTAAGTGGTTAATGCGCTGTTTATATTCTTTATATTGTTCACGCAAAGTTTCGACTTTTAGCTGGCACTTTTAGGCAGTCCTCTGTCAAGTTTGGCAACGCTCTTTGTAAGAGGAACACCTAAGTACCAACTAATAGAAAAAGGAAAAGAAAGAGCAAAGGAACCAAAAAAGGAATTGCAAAGCTTACCACTGAGTTCTCTATTTCGCTGCCTAAGAGAGTTCGCTGCACCCTTCTCCGAATCCAATTCTATTTCCATCGCTGTTTTGTCCTTTTTTAGCTGCGAGACCTCTTCCTTCAGCTTCAGGCGTCAACTTGACGAGATTCCTTAAGAAAAGCCAGATGTTGATTATATCCCTGCAAGGGAGCATATATATATATATATATATATATATACCTTAAGAAAATGATTTCAAATTAAGAATGACAGAATGAACACTCACCAATGTCAGCAAGCCAGCATGTTGAGCTCGAATCAGTGCAGAGGAAGCCCCAACCTTTGATTCTACATTTAGGAAAAAAACTATTATGAGAAAAGCATCATCATCGCGATGCACACTTGTTGGGGGATGTCCACCACCTTTCCTTCCTTCATGGCTCGGAAAATTTCCACCCAAGGGTTCATCTGGCGCGAACACTTTTATTCAAGCGAGCACCTCCGCTTGTTTCTCTGCCACCTTCCCAACTTCAGGCATTTCAGGGCCCTCGGGTTCCTCAGAACTTTAGTTGAAGGCTCCAAAATATCAACATCATCACAAGGAGGAGACATTATTGAGTTTGTTTGTTCCTCTGAAGCCTTCTCGTTGGATATTTCCTCAGTCTCTTTCGTAGAAGGAGTGGTATCTTTAGTAGTAATGTTGTTAGGATGAAGGGGTACTGATTCTTGTTCCTCAGTCCCCAAGGACGAGAATTTTATAGATCGTCTAGAAATCCCTTTCACGAGACACCGAGGTCTCTTCTTCACAGAAGATAAATCAGTTGACTCGGTCGCGCCACCTTCGCAAAACAAGTTCGCCAACGATAGGCAAATAATAGAGGAAAAAGAAATGAAAACAGCGAAAGAGAAAGAGAGGTGTTCTTTACCTTCCTAGTCTCTGAAGGAGTACGCTTGAGAATAGATCGAGGCTTTACTTCGTTAGCGACAAGGACATCCTACGATGATTACCCAGGTTAAAATCTGACAAAGTGGAATCAAGCGGTGAGGAAAAAAAAGAAGTTAATCGGGGGTCTTCTCAGGCCAATTCAATACCCAATGAGAGAAGTCAAAAAAGTCTTTAGGATTCTCCAAGGGGCCTTGGAGAGGAGTGTCATCATCATTCAGACCCCATATCCAAATACCTTCCAGAATAAGTAGAGTCTTCATCCAAACCTCGTCGTTGGAATGGCGAAGGAACCTGTTGTTTTTGTTTCACTTCTGATCAAGGTCGCGAATAAGGAGTTTTTGTTCTTCAGGAATAGAGGTTCCCAAATAAAACGAACAACCCATCTCTCCTTGCGCTCAAGCAGATTCGGAATGCAATTCACCAAAAAGGAAGTGGAAGTATAATTGAAGCTTTATAAGGGTCAGAATCTTCGGGAAGGGTAGATGAATCTTGCAAGCATCCCACGAATTCATTCAGAAGGCGAACGATATTCCCGCTCAATTAAAATATACCACGTGCATGGTTCAGGCGAGAAAACACTTCACAGAAGATGGGACTTTTTGGGTTATACAGGGGAACCGGGAGACCAACCTTTAGTTGTCCCAGAGAGACCACAACCCTATTTGCATTCCAATTTTCCTTTTCGATCCATCCCAAATCTAAACTGACACCTTTACGTGACCCTTCAGGAACAATGAGTTTAATACCAATTATTGAAAATCAGAAGTAAAATCGGGAATTTCCTTGGCAGATGTTTTCTTTACCGGTGAAGATCTGAGAGCCAAAAGTCACAAGTCAGAAAAATCCAAGCAAAATTCATAACTGAAAATCAGGAATGATCAATATTATGAAATTTACCTTGAAGTTACAGGGGAAACACTTCGCTTGGAAGACATGATGGTTAAAGATTCAGGAGAAAAGATGCAAATAATGAGAGAGTTTTAACAGAGGTTGCAGAGAAGAATTTGTGGAAGGAATATTGGAGAAGAGGAGAATAAAATTAATGAAGAATTGCAGAGAATTACAAAGAGAAGAATAAGTTAATGAGAAATAAAGAGGAAGGAATTTTTTAAAGGGTTTACTCAGATAACTGACTGAAAAGGTGGAAAATTAATAATTAGTGGCACGTGTCTGTCATAAAGCTAGGAATTGAAGTCGTGGCAGTCGTTATGCGAGAATTGTGAAGACGTGGTGGGGTAAAAAAAGCTCTTTGAATTCTCTTCCCATCCTACCCCTATTCGGATGATAAGAGAAGAGGCAAAATATAAGGACAGAAAATCACTTCGCCCACGTGATCGTATCTCAAGGAACAAGTATGAGGGAGACATATTTAAGCTAAGCACTGAAGTAATCCTTATATAACATAGGGATTTTCGTCTACTTCTTAAGGTACAGACACGTGGAAAGCACTAAAAAAATATCGGGACCAGGTTTCAATTAAGTAGGTGGGCATTTAATATACAAGCAGAACGGTCAGATCAACATTATGTTACTTTTCGTGACATATGGCGAGATATAATTGGACGAAGCACAGAAAAGTAGTGATAACCCTAGCGAAGACCACTTGGCGAATCAGTCAGTGAAACTAAAAGCTAGTGAAGATGACCTGCTCTCCAAGAAAGCTACAGTAAAGGATCCTCTAGCGAAGACCCATGACGAGCAAAATAAATGTAACCCATTCTTATTGTTTTATCTATAAATACAAGCGTAAACGATGTAAAGAGGGTTGGACAATCAATGTAAGGATTGGGGGGAGAGAGAGAAAGAGTGAGCAATAAGAATATAGTTGCACTAGGTTGAGAACTTGTAATCTATATCATATTATAGTGAAACCCCTTCCGTGGATGTAGATTTTAACACTGAACCACGTAAATCCTTCATGTTCTTCATTTTACTTCTTATTGTGTGAATTTGGACCTCGAATCTGGATTGTGACCATAAAAAGTAGCTTAAGATTATTACTTGGGTGTGTTGTAGGTTTTCCTGTAACTACAATAGGGGCTTCAACTGGTTTTCAATGGTGAAATGATCCACCTCAGTTTACTAGAGGTATTCTGGGTAAAGACAGATCGAGTTTGTCTGGTTATCGTTTTAGATGATTATAACAAGTTTTCTCCGTATTTTTGCTCCATTTCCCCTCTTATTGTTCTTTCGAGGTTTCCTTCTAGTCCGCTAGGGTGTGGGTAAGTGGGGGATCAGCTTTCACTCAGTTATACATAGCAACGACAACTACTACTTTTTGATTTAGTACGTTAGTTAATTTATCATCTGATTTTAAAATGTTTTCCACATGGTAGGGAAGCTAGTTTTTGTGAAAAGATAGTCTTCCAACTTTGTGTTACTAAGACTTAGTCTTATCATGTTTCACAATTCAAGATTCAACCCCATCCACGTCACCTTGATTTCAAACACTATGTCTTATGGTTGTTCAAAGTTGAATCTTCAAAACGCCATATGGTTAGGCGCCTGATGCCAAACGATTGAGCGCAAAAGATATAAGTCATTAGATTTACAATGTAAAGAAAATTTGATAGTTAGTAACAGAAGCTCCCAATGATTAGGCGCAAATAACATAACCGTTAGATGTTAACTTCTAACATAAAATCGAATGACTCAGATTTAAAGCACCAAATTATTTGGCACAAAAAATAAATTTTATAGTGTCAAATTATTTTGCGCCGCAAAGTTGATCCTAGATTGCATTCAAATAATCCCTTAAACGTAATTTGGAAACAGGACTTTACACCATGTTTTTTAGCTTGAATCTTGAAAGTTAAAGATTGATAAGACTAAGCCTAAGGAGTTGATCTTTAATGGATTTACAAGTGGTTGTGATTCTTGTGACTGTGCTATCCTTTTGCCTTTTCAATTGACGCTATGAAAAACCATTTAACTTACTTTTCTTACCCACGAAAAGTTATTATTAGTTTGATATGCAACAGCAACACCGTTTACACGGAGAAGGCAGAAAACATGTGCCTTTTGTATCAGCTACTGAAAAAGATACTCTGTACTTCAACCATAAACTTATCATCGTTTGTCGTTGTCATGTACTCATTTATTCTTCATTACTCACACTCATGTTCAATGAGGCACATTTCAATTGAGTGAGGATTTAAGTTTTCAATCTCGACTCACCGACCATAAAAGACCCCGAAGCGTGAAACGCGCCTAAAACCTATAATCATAGGGCGGTAATATCGTGCCTACCAGTCCCTCCGACTTCCCACTCTTGATTTGACATATGGTCCATACGGGATGGTTGAAATGAAAGCGGAAGCTCATCTGGAAGAGGAATCTGGGAGTTGACTGGTTATGACTCTTATCTTATGAGCTCAAATCCAATCTAAACTGCCTAAACGACATAGATCTCTGTATAGAATGGTGATTGAATCCTCATTTCTTCGGTCGAAATTGGCCTTTGAGAAATGGTGGAATCGTGTATAATAATAAAATTAGAGGAGTTTGGTTAGATGGTATAACAAAAGTTACAAACAACTACTTATCAATTTTCAATAATAACATATTCAAAAAGTTTAATAATAACATATTTAAAAAGGTAAGAATAACCGATAACTATATTGGTACATAACACAGATACAAATCTAGTTTATATTTAAACTTGTATTGTGTTAGAGAAAATGGGCTCGATTATTGAAAAAAAATGGGCTTAACTGTTTTGTTCTTGGTCTTGGAGAAAATGGGCTTAGGACCAAGGGGTCACTAAGGAAAGTAGTTCATTTTCACTATTTGTGAATGAACCTTTAGTCTCACATAGGAGAAACTAAAGATGTTACCTCTCCATATTACTTAGAAATTTACATCTAAGGGAGACCCCTTAGGGGTTAGCACACTTTTGTGTGTGGGAGAGGACTTAGGCTATGGGCTAGTTGTAGCCGTCGGGAGGGCTCGGGTGCAGGTGCGGATCAACCAAGATTTATCTTTTTGGACAAAATATTTTAAATTATTTCCTTAAAGACTTTAAAACTATATTAAATTTTGTTTTTAATATGGGGGAGGGGCGCCAGACCCGGCGAGTATTAATCTTGACCGTTTTATTACCAGTAATTAATCAATTCGCACATATAAAATTTATTTTCATTGATGGCTGGTTGATTTCTCTCCTCTTCTCGCTTATAAAAAGAACTTGAGTTTTTCATTTCAACTTACACCAGAAGCAGCTACTATCCTTCCTTCTTTTCCCCTCTTCCTGCTTTGTTTTACGCACTGCTTGTTTACTTCCCTTCTGTAACTATCTTGTTGTTAAGTTTATGTGAGGGTGATTTTTATTGTGCTTATACAAATCATAACGGGCAGATCTATCCTGGACATATCTCGCTGTGGGGGTGTAGCATCTCTCATTCTTGAGGAGTACCCACGGACTATTGTGTTAAGCACAATTTGCTGAGCAGGTGGCTCTGTCATTTGTGTGCAAATTAGTGTTTCGATTCAGAGATTTTATTTTAACGTTAACATCTTCTGTTTCAGTATTTTTATTGTTGCAGATCCTGCATATTGTTTCAAAACATTTACAAAAATAATGTAATGAAGATTCAACTATTTTTATGCTTCAAATGAAAGAAAAAAAAATGTTTTTCTTGTTTTCAGCTTGTGTTCCAATCCTAGGATCGTAAATGCTCGTAAGAGTATGTGGGAATAATCCTGCCAATGGATCTTTTTTTGTATTAGATATCAATTAAGATCATATCTCTAGAAGTTGTTTTCTTTCTATGGCATCTGATGCAGAACAAGTTATGAACCAGGGATATTCCTCCACCACTGTCTGTGATGGCAACAAAACTGCAGCCCATTTGCTGCTCATATATGGGACTAATTTACAATGCCGACAGATATTGAAATACATCTCTTCTCTCTCAGCAATTTCTCTCTTTTTCAATGGAAGCCGATCAACTACTCACTTTTTCACTTAAAGAGTCTTTTTCTTAAAGATTGTGAAACTGTAACACATCAACATACAGTAGTATACTTGCGCTATTCGTGTTTAAAACCCCCTTTATTTATCTTGATGCTTGTATATTTATTTTTATTTTATTTTTTTGGTGGTTCAATCATTTTGTAACCCTTCCCTTGATTTACATATATATTGTTATCGATCAGAAAAAGAATTTACAATGTATAGATGAAAGGACTTGGCTAAATGGTAAGAGTTTTACGGTAGCTGCAACTTATGATACTTTTAATAATGATGGGCTCATTGCGTTTCCTCATAAGCAAGTCTGGAATGCTATTATTCCCTTGAAGGTGTCTTCTTTAGTTCGTACCTTGTTCTATAAAGGCGTGCCAACAAGAGATTTTCTCTACCGATCTAGGAAGGTGCAATCTCCTCTTTGTCTTTTTTGTGCTTCTGAACATGAAACAAATTCGCATTTATTTCTTCATTGCAAGTTTACTAGCAAAGTATGGACCTAGTTCTTTGATAGCCTCAGATTAAATTGGGTTTTTCCAGAATCTGTTAAATCAATAATTTGGAGTTGGAGAGTTACGAAACGAAAAACAAAAAAACAAAAGATTTGGTTTCTTTTACCTTTCGTTGTTTGGTGGATTCTTTAGAAAGATTGGAATAACAGGTGCTTCGTGAATAAACCTAGGAGAAGTAAGCAACTTATCATTGCAGTAAAGTGTATTATATTCAATTGGTTGATTCATACCAAGACTTTTGATGGTTTCCCTCTACCAACTTTAATGTATAACCTGGATGCTTTTGTGAACTGTCCTTGACATCCTCTTTTTGTATGCTCTTCTTTGAGCTATTGTATTTTTTTTTACCTTGAGTGATACTCTTCTTTTAACAATTTCTAGAAGACAAATAAAATTAGATACTCTTCTAACATCCAAGAATCTTTTGTATACTTTCCTAATATCCAAAATTGGGTATTCTATCCAAATTGTATAGCTAAATTTTATATTAGATCACTAAAACACCTTTGTTAGTTATTTTGATATCATTATAGCCTCTTTCTGCTTACATTACATTGTCAACCTAATGAAACATTATATGTGAAATGTCTTGTCGTATATGGAATCCTTTTTCCAGTTTACTTTGCATATGCGTTATGGTGCTTTTTGTCTTTCTCCATTGAGCATATTTTCACTGGCATGGACACTGTTTTCTTTCAGAGTTACCACAGTTTCTATTTAACTGGGGATTATCGTGATGGTAAAGTAATTGGGATCACTCAACCTGACGTGTTGTTGTTGTTTCTGTTGCAAAACGTGTGGCGGAGGAGTGTGAGGTTGATTTAGGCCAGAAGGTTGGATATTCTATTAGATTTGATGATACAACGTCTGCCACAACGAGGATTAAATACTTGACAGATGGATTACTTTTGAGGTAAGAACAAGATATATAAACAACAAATGAGAGCGGCAAAAGTGTGCCTAATTTATTTGTTTCTGCTAGATACTACATGTCTGTGTATTTTAACTTCAAATTGTCATGTTATGGGTTTTCCTTATATAACAACTTACAAGCAGGATCTTCTGCAGAAACCATGCTGTCAGTTGCATTGGATCCAAATCATTCCACTTGAAATTTGTGGGCTTCTTATATTTTCCTCTTTTTTTGCTGTTGTAAAAGTGACATACCCACTGGAGAACTCAACTAATGCTCTCTAGGATGAAGTCTGAGTTCTTCGCGCAAGTGCTGCAGAAACCGTTGCATTGGCATTGAGTCTTTCCACATATTCAAATTTGCGGGCTTCTTATATTTTACCTTTATTTGTTGTTGTAAAAGTAACGTACCTAGAAGAAGCCTGACCACCAAGCATGCTTCTTTAGTTGATCTTGTCATAAACCTAGAAAGAGTGCACAATTTACTAATCTTATTTTGAAATACTTACAGGGAAACACTGTTGGGTCCGCTTCTTTTTAGGTATTCTGTTGTCATTGTCGATGAGGCTCATGAGAGAATTGTTCATATTGGTGTGATATTAAGCTTGTTAAAATGTGTACAAAAAGCAAGGTCACTTTACAGAATAAACCAGTAAAGCAAGGTCACTTTACAGAACAAAAAGCAAGGTCACTTTACAGAATGAAACTGGTTTCATCCTGCATATTCAGACAAAAAAATATGTTTTCTTCAACATGTATCTGGTTACATCCTGCATATTCTGACAAATAAACATGTTTTGCTCATGATTTATCTGGTTTTATCCTGCACATTTAGATGATTATTTATTTTTATGGTGAAGGTTATGGTGGTGTTTGTTGTATTTTATTACTATTGAATGTGGCGGTGGCAATAATGTGGTGTTTGTTGCGATTGAAAATGTTGGTAGTGGTGATGGTTATGCTAGATCTTTATATTTTATATGGAACGGATGGTAGAAACATCGGTTTTACCTATATTTATTTTGTTCATCCAAGAATGACACTAGATACAACCAGTTTCATGTTAACTATTTTTTAAATAATTTCTTTTTATTAGTTTAAGTCAGGATGCATCCAGTTTCATCCAAGTTATTTTTCGAATAACTTTTTCTATTTTATTCTAATTCAGGATGCAACCAGTTTCATCCTAGTTATTTTTTTTCAAAAGAAAAACTTTTGAATTTACTATCAACAATAGATCTTGTTTTGTAGATAATTTAAAACCCTTTCCAAAATATAAGTTTTTTAAAATCGAATATATATTTTAAAATTTATGATTTTTTTATGATTTATTTTTTAAATTAGAGAGAGAAAGGATAAAAAATAAAATAAAAATAAGGGATATAATTGTCTTAGTTTTCTGATGTCTATTTCACCCATTTTTTATTTTTACTTGTCAACTTCAACAATATTTTAGAGAATCATGGACAATCAACCCACTTTCTTTTCTTTTAATCATTTTTACATATGAACTGTGGCCTCTTAATTATGTAATGAGTGTGTCACATCCAAAAGCAATTTGCAGCGTGACACGACAACATGAATCAACCAGCGAACTAATCACCTCAATTCTTGAGGTGGATTTGATTTAGCCGGAGAAGGTTTGTTTTTTTTCTTTCCACACTGGCCACAAAAGTATAATGCATATCGCATCAATTTGCAGATATTTTTCACATGGGATACCAATGCTGGACCACTGTTGATAGTGTTACTCACTACTCACTAGGATCCGGTTAACTCCCATTCTTTAATGAAGTAGTTCCGTACCTATTAAGAGCATGATAAGCCGGTTGTGGATTCTGGTTGATCCTCATATTGTAAGCATATACTTTTTGTACCTCAATTTATTTGATTTTGATTATTTTTATGATTCAAGACAAAATACAAGCCAATAGACAAAACTATCATCACAAAAAAAAAAAAGTCTCAACTTTGAAGTAAAATGTGAAGGAAGGAGTATAAAACATCTATTTACAAAGGTACACCTGAAACACCCCTTTCTCCATGTTATTAGATGTTAGTAGTGAAGCTCTCATTATTTGGATTGCTGCCGGCGCGGGTCCGTAACATACCAGCATGACGGAATTTGGGATTCTAGGCTTCCAAAATTCGTTCATTGCTAATCTGTTTTCATCAAATATTTTTCCAATCAGTGAGCTTGTGCCGTGCGACATTTTCCTTACCTGTAATCCAGGAGGGTCATACATCATAATTCCCGGAGCCGCAATCCAGCTACAAATCTAATGCTTCATTAATCAACCTAACCTACCTAAACTGCTTGATCTTCTCAATCCTCCAAACATTTGTTCCATTAATATAACAAGAGCCATCGCAATTGTTTGATCAAGTTCAGGTTGTACTATCAGCTTAAATACATCACCACCATATGATACACCTGCTTTAGCTTCTTTCCTTTGGATTTCAGCTACAAGTCTTTTCTTGTCATCATACACCGCCACACACTGTTGTGCATACGATCCGATAATCTCATACATCAATTCCTTATTATTACCTTGGCAGGATATCACGTGAGCTAAGTCCTTTGTTGTCAAGAAATTCACCGGTTTTTTCACCAAAAATCTTGGATTATCTGAAGTTTCTCCGTCAAATACCATCCAGTTATCTGCTAAACTCAATTTCTGTAAACAAATAAAAAAAGTTAGACCCCCATTCAAAAAAAAAAATTTTGCAAAGTAAACAAATCAATCACAAGATTCACAACAATTTAGTCGCACCTTACGACGGATAGTAAGAAGAGATTTTCCAGAGGCATCCATTAAAACGATTTCCGTTTTATTCCCAGCTCGATAATTATCCACACGAAAAACGAGATTTCCGTTTGTATCAAAAACGGTAAAACCATTACAGTTGAAGAGAAGCGATTTTTTCCATACTGTTAGTACCTCCACCTGTTTGTCTGATATTTGGTTCGGATTTCTTGTGGACTCTTCTGCTGCTGCTGCTGTTGCGTTTGGGTAAACCTTCGGCATAGTTGTTAGTCTGTGTAACAGTAACTGGTTTAATGGGTATCGGGTTTAAGAGAGAAAGAGAAAATCGAAAGACTTGTTTTTTGAAGCTTATATTATGGTATGTAACCAGTATTTATACAGGCAAGTGGTAATTGACTGAAAGGTGATTAGGCCCTTCTAGAGGCACGTGTATTTGATTCTAAATGTGACGTCACGTCGGCAGAATTAGAGAGATATACAGTTGAGAACATAAGAAAGAAGATGGTGATGGTGAAATTTAAATGGAGATTTTATTGGGAAAGACGAGTCTGTGGTAGATGGGAGGTGACACGTAGTTTTTGATGTATATTTTGATTTTTAAATAGTATTTTTGTGGAAGGATTGTCTTGGGCGGTTTGTGCGATCCTAGTAAGTGTATGAGAATTTTTTATTTTACTAATGTTACAAAACAAGTTTTAATTACCCGTCAGAATCATATATTCCGTCGACGGTGGTTTTGATATGACCAAAGTAATCAGCCAGAGGAATTACAATTTTTCCGATTCTTTCAATCTAATCAATAAAAATTATTATAAATCTTAAATTTAATTATCAATGTTTATGCCAAAAAATCCTTTCAGCTAAACAACCAATCAAACTCTTGGATTCAAGTTAAATAAATGTAAACTAACAATAGAGAAACATTCTTTTATGTAATAAAGAATCATACTTTTCCAAAATGTTTAAGCTCAATACAATTGATCATCCAGGTTTTGTAATTTCTGGGTTTATAAAATTGTTTACAATTTTCAATTCAATACAGAAATTCATACATTATACCACTACTTCCCATAGGTTCGTACCTAAAAATTTCTTCCCTCCCTTTCTCTGGTTTTTCTTTCTATTTTTTCCGTCCCCTTCTTTGTTGTTTGATCTCTTCTATTTATAGATCTATTTTTCTGGGTCGCTCTTTATGCAACGTGTCATTTTTTATAGCCTGGTCATCGTTTCTGGATCAATTCTTCTTTGGGTCGATCCATCTTGTCTCGATGTATCTATCGTTCTTGTATTTTGTCTTTTACTTGGTGCGATCATATAGATGACAGATCACTCTTAATTACTTCCTGATTCGATGCTTTATATGTCCGACGCGTGTTTCCTTATCTTCAAAGACTTCTGTAATCTCGATCATTAAAATAATAGAGTAATTATTACAATTTACTTTCTCGACCATAGAGTAATTATTACATTTTACTTTCTCGATCCTAAAATAATATAGTAATAATAACTTTTTACTTTCCCGATCAGCTATCATTTAATGCTGTTTGTTTTATTCGATGGTGTTCAGCTTTCTCGATCTTATGTGTCATTCATGCGATTCATCGCTTAGATGTCAGGAAACGTCTCGTGTCTTTTTGAAATTTGATATCTTTAATAATGATCCTGTGTTTCTCACCTTTTTTAATCTGGTTGCTTCTTAACTTGATCTTCTTCCACGTGTCATGCTTCCTTAATTTACTAACAATCAACTACGGAACTATTTAGTTAACCAAAGTGGACTTATAATATCTTTTCAGACAAAATATACTCTAGCTATGTATTATTGTATATATATATATATGAGAAAGAAAACGAATTTTTATTATTTTTTCAATCCTTTATATTAACAATATCTCCAACATGATATATATAGGCTTCACATAAAAAAGGTTTGGATAACGCGTTGTCATGCACCTGTCGAGAAGAAACAATACGTCTATCAAATGATTTTAGTTCATCCAACACATATAAGAGCAGGTGTTTTTGTTTTAAACTTTGATTTGAGTCAATTGTAAATATTGACGTGTTCAATTGGTGTAACGGTCAGACACTTGGGTGTTATATGAATTACATTGCAAGTGAGACCCATAGAAATATGGACATCCACATATGTCTACTTATAACACTCTCCCCTGGATGATCATCATTTCAAAGACGTTGCCTTGTCCAAATTTTGCCAGAAAAAATTCCAATAGGATAAAAACTGGACCAATGAAAATGGTATAGCATTCGAGCTTTGTTGACCTCCGTGAACATATTTCCTTGTTAGAGTTTTGTGAGGAAAAACCACTTAGAAAACCCTGGGCCTAGGAAGCTCATTGACGACGATGTTCATTTTGCTTCGTTGAATTCTTTTCAGGAAAAAACCGCGTGCAGTAAAAACCTGATCCAAATAATATGGGCGATAACCGTATCTCAAGAAAATCTTTGGATACACATCTCTTTTGATGATGATCACCGTTCTAAGTTGTTATCTTATTAAAAACCTCGTCAGGAAAATCCAGAGGGACAAAACCTGAACGTAGGAAAACATGAGTACTCAGAACAATGATAGACTCGCAGATGTTTCCTCGTTAAAACCTTGTCGGTAAAACCCAGAGGGACAAAAACCAGGACGAAAGAAAAAGAGTACAACATTTCTAACTGCGGATAGCAGTGGACTAGCATGCCTCATTAAAACCTTGACAAGGAAAAACCCAGTGAGGAAAAAACCTTGACTAAGGAAAAAGAGTACACTATAGTCTTCTATGGGTTTATTCCCCCATGATGAGTAGCTTTCTCAGTTGACCATTTTTCTCGATAATACAACATAGAGATCACCAACCATCTTGTAATGTCTTCATAAGTAGCTTCCTTTACTCGAGAAAACTTGGTTTGATCTTCTTCTATGCAATTTCTTAATGATCATCTGATTGTGCCAACCTTTTATTCTCCACTAGTTTTGTTTGAACAATCGTGACCGATTAGAGGAAGAACAAGTATCCTCTACCACCATACTACTAACTAGGAGGATATTTAGCTGTTTTAACAAACCTGCTAAAAATTTAAACTTAAACAATCTGATTGGTTTTGCTCTGTGGGAGACATTCTGCAATTTTAATACAAACGATCAAGCTTAGTGTTACCACGAAGATGAGGAACTTTTATTTGGACCAATCTCTCGATATTGATACTGGATAAAACCAGACTTACAAGTTTGCTACAAACCCAATATTAGGTATTATCGCACATTTCAACTATTGTACCATTTACACATCCTTGGTGTAGCACATACAACAGAGTGATACATTTCCTTTGTTGAGATGTAAACTGATCAATCTTAAAAGTAAGAGATCACACAACTGCAATATGCCAGTTTGTCCATTTAAACACGTCTAAACCTTTAAGGTTGACGAAATTAATGGAATCCCAACTACAATGCTCAACCAACATATTGAGACCTTGTTTTACCGAGATTTTACATCTCGAACTCTTGCTTTAAGAATTTTTATGCTTTGGAGCTCTTCAGAAGTTCTAATCAAATTGACATTGTATTCATCAAATCTAGCAAATAAAGATTTCATGGGCATATAATAAGATGGTTCATATTTCCCTAGGTTTATAAGGATTCACTTAGATGGTTGACCATATTCGTCCAAATCATTTCAAACCACACAAGTGTTTTAGTGAATATATATGATATGGTTCGTCTGCTGATGACTGAAATCCTCAAGGGACTTTCATGTAGATATCTGTATCTAGTTTTCTATACAAATTTGTATGGAGTAACCACAACCATATTGAGTCCTTGAAAGACTACCAGATTAATACCAAAGAGGTAATTGCATCTATATCAGGGAATATGTTTTTTTGTAAACCATCTCAAGTTTCTGTGAAAGACTCTGTGTCACATATAAGTTGATTTCATTTTCTCATTTTGCACAAACTCCCATATGTAGCCAATAACACATGCACTATTGGGCGTTGGGACTCTAAACACAGACTTGTGGAAGATGAAGCTCACATTCTCGAGTGTTCGGCTGCAGTCCAAAATTAAGCTAGAAAACTGCTATTCTGCTAGGATCACTCCTTTCGAGTTTAACCAATAATACCTTTGGTAACATCTCCATATAGATAGTGGTTAGTACTAACATCATCTATGGAAGTATCAATCGATACTTAAGTGTATAACCAACAATCATTATATTACGACTGTAAATTTCTCTATTGCACGCATACCTTATGGAGATTCCTTATTTTGAGGTTCCACAACTTTTACGGAGACGTTCTCTTATTAGGAGAACTACGTTCAGAGAAATCTGATCTACCTTTGATAGTTTATTCGAGAGTACTACCCTTCAATGATTGTGATTGGTCCTTTCTTTTCAGGAGGAGCAAAATAGTTTGAATCAACTAGTCATCCACGCTTGTGTGTTTTAAATGACACACTTGCTACTACATTCACATATTCTCAAGGAAGCAACTTGATTTGCAATTTCTGAAGATATCAAATCTTCTGCATGTCTTTCATTGCTGAAAACATCAAGATGAGATACATCCTGGTATATTTTTGTGCAAACCAGGATACTTCATGTCGTTTTTCAGGTGGTAGTCTTTCCTCCCCTAACGGTGGAAGACTCTCTCATAAAATTTGCATATTGTAGTAGTACTCGTAGTGGAATATCATATAAATCAGCACGTTTTCAAACAAAAATATGACAATGATAATAAGTTCAAAATGCTTTATGAATGATTCAACTATACCATTCAACGAATGCAAATGGATGATAAAATTACTCACTATCAATGCCCAGAGAATTACCAAAATGATACAACATCAAAAATTGACAAACAAAAGTTTCATTTAAAATCTATATGAGTATAGATACACATTTATCACCCAGGTGTTATGTCGAGTTATATATGACTACCAGACTTCCGTCAACCTGATTAAGTGTCTGTGGAAACTTGATGTCAAAGGGTGGTGCTATGAAAATAGCGACCTTCCTGCTCCCTTAAGGTTTTTTATGAGCATCAAATTTGTAACCGATGCTAGGACTAAGGTCCCAAAAGCGTACACAAGCGAGAACACAACTCAATATGGATCGAGGTCTATATTCGCCAATCATCTAAACTTTGTCGATAATTCCTTTGCAAAGGGGGATACTTATCCACAATGATTTCAGTAGCTACTCTGAACTTTATTAACATCTAGTTACCAGTCAGTTAATAACGATCTTACATCATTCTCTAGAGTATGAGGATATTCTAATCCATTGGTACCAAATTTTATTATGCGGATATTCTTCTCCATGAGATATCAACGCAACTTTTATGGATATGCTCTTTGTCAGAAGTTATCAACTCATCAATCAAAGAGAATATGGACGTTATCTGATTAGATTGGCATATACCTCATATTAGAGGTTTTTCGTCTATACTTGTAAGCATGTTTTCAGACAAAACAATCGCTGCGATTCTGTGGCATGTCTTGCAAGGACTTTATTTTATGCCGAATCTAGATAGCGTACTCCTGCTAAATATAGCAATGGAGTAACCTCCAATACCTTAGGCACTTATTGGTGCGAGAATTTAGATGAGACACAATTGGAGTTAACCAACATCGTCGACGATTCTCCCCCTGATCCTTATGCAGGAATGTCTCATCAACAGAACTTCCAGTTCCACATTACTTTACCTTATCAAGGTAGCAACTGGGTACTGATACGATAACACGTAACCCATGAGAGATAACTTATCAGGTTTCCTCTCTCGTTTACTGTCCAGTTGGAATAATTTTAAGAATTTACATTGCCACGTAAAATCTACGTTAAACTGTAAGATAACTTCTGTGAACATAGGAAATATTTCAATATCAGTCCCAGTCCTTCCAAGACGACCGATAAATATTATCAAAACTAAACGGCGCTTCAGATGCCCGTATTGTGTCTTTTATGTCACAACGATAGCAGAGCTCGACCATGCTCAAAGATGGCTTATTCAACCAATTATAATGTTACCGTTCCGTATTTCTCCACTTCTAGTGGTACGGTGTTTATCAGGTCCCTAAACCCAAAAAACTCATTGTGGATCTCATATTTAAATATGCCTACCACATTTTGTATTTTTCTTATTTATCATGTCTATCAATTTCTCAAAAATAGACTTATTTGCATAGGCACTGATGCGAATTTAATTCACCAAATTTGTGATTTTCGGAAATAGCTTAGGCTATGATAAGACTAGATATTAACTCTTAATATCATTTAAAAAAATGAAATACTCATTGTCGCTCGACGTTTGTATATCTACGAGGCGCGGTTAAAATACGCAGACTCTCATTGTTGCTATCATAACATATACAATGTGCATAATATGCACTAGCTTTTTAAAGCCCGTCGATATAAAAGGCGTATATATTATGCATATCGTAGAGCTAGCAGAAACACATAAGAGCGCAAAATTTTGCCGCTCTCCTTATTACCTCTTGTTGCATTTATACGACACATATATTTCTTCTCTAAATTCAAGCCAAACTATATACCGCAAAAATCAATGGCGAAACAACAAAGAAAATTATTTTCTACGCCATCCAAAAAGGACACGGAAAAATCTTCCATTATTCATTAAATCAATGGCGAAACAACGAAGGAAATTATTCTCTACGTCATCCAAAAAGGATGCGAAAAAATCTTCCATTATTCAATTAATGAGGAAATTAGCTAACACCGTAAAACTTAAATATTTGGATAAATTTGGGAATCGAATAACTTTGCAAATATGAGTTATTTTAAATACGTACCTCTTTGGATATCTCTTTGTATACCCCAATAATTATTTATGCCGGTCTTAGCATATACAAGAGCAGCAATCGTCTAGCTTCTCCTTTAACAAACCCTAATCAACTAGGAACTAAGTTAGACACAATAAAATTTGTATGCATAAATTACTTAACAATAGTTAAATAAAATATACAAGGGTTAAAAGAGAATTATCTTTTTCCATATCATCCGTCCTATACAATTCGTCGTAGAGCAATTCGTGCTAATAACGTCTTAAATTTGATTATCAACTACCAAGCTATTTAATTAAATAAAGTAGACTTGTAAAATATACTCAAGCAAAACATACTCTGGCTATCTACTGTTACCACGCGTATATAAGAAAGAAAACGAATTCTATTATTTTCTCAATCATTTATATTAACAATATCTCCAACATGATATATATATAGGCTTCCTTGTATATACATAAAAGAAGGTTTAGATGACATGTTACCATATACCTGTCGAGAAGAAACAATGCATTTATCAAATGATTTTAGTTCATCCACACATATAAGAGCAGGAGTCTTTGTTCTAAACTCTGATTTGAGTCGATTGTAAACATTGACGTGTTCAATTGGTGGGCCGACCAGATACTTGGGTATCATATGAATTTCATTACAAATGGGACCCATAGAAATGTGAACATCCACATATATCTACTTATAATAGTAAACAATTACAGACCCAAATATATACTGTAAAATGATAATATTGAATTTTTAATTTTATTCAAAATTTGTGATTCTCGAGCAGGTTAATTTTGATTTATTAAAAAAAATAATTCCTTTTATTATTTGTATTTAGTAGGATATTGTTTGTCACTCATTTTTTTTGGATTTGTTTTTCTTATCGTATTTTTTTGTTACTATTTTGATGACTATTTTTAAATAAAAAAATTATCATTTTCTTGTCAATTTTTTTATGACATCTTAGGAAAAAAACCCTTAGAGTTTCCTCCTTCTTCTTTCTCAGATCTAGTCCTTTTGGGCTAGATCTGAACAAGGTTTTTTAGTTTTTATGAATAATAGTAGTTTGATGTATGTTTTTAGGTTTTGTATTTGTTGTTTTTGGTGTCAATCGACACATTTTTTCGTTATTTTGACGATATTTTCTTCGTCTTTACGACGATTTTCTCTTTGTTTTAATAACGATTCCTTCAAATCTTCATGGTGTTTCTTGGCTTGCTATTCTCGATTCATCAAGAACATCAATGATTCTGCTCGGATTCATCTTGGATTCATCATAAAAAAAAGGATTTAGGGCATCCGGATTCATTTGGATCTACAAGATTTTGGTCAAAATATTTCATTTTCCTTGGAGCATCTCTTATCGAAGAAGATACTCAGTTTAAATGGTCAGAGTTGATTTCGATTCACACCTTTATTCATCACTACTACTTATAAAATAATTTGGATATATTTGCGGTTCATGGCTCTTTCTCTTCGCGATTTACTTACAATTGATGTCGTCATTTGTATTTGGGTTTTGATTATCTAGTACTTTGGTGTTTTTGATAATCTTGTAAGCAATCATGTAATCACTATTTCGGTTTGAATGAATCGAAATGTGATTTCCATCAATAATAATAATAATAATAATATTAAATTTAAATCTACCAAAATTAATGACGGATGTGTTTGATAAATATAATTTAGCTAGGTGGTTTTCTAGGAAAATAACTTACACCTTTTTTCATTGTTTGATTACAAAATTGATTGGCCTACTGCATTTATATCGTTTGTTTTTTTTATTTTTGTTTTTGTTTTTTATGAATCTGACTTGTCTGGTTCTGGCTGCAACCACCTGACTTATCTGGATCTGACTCAATGTGTTTGTTTTTTGAGTAAGATCTGACTCAAGTCACTCAAAAATATGTGTCAGTAGTTTGATCCCACGAGTCAAGGGTATTTTATTCCCTGACTCAAACGGGTACGAGTCAGGGATTAGGTCTGTCAGGTAGCGAGTCAGATCTGACTCAAACTAAAAAACAATCGGTCTGATATCTAACTCGGCACGAATCAGGAGTCGAGTCAGATCCATAGTCAGCAGAAAACAAACATGTTGTTAGAAGCCTGACAGGTTTTAGTTTTTTGTTTAATTTCCTGAATTTTTTACTTGGCTCCTCCTAAAATCTGCATTCTTGGAAATGACTCGTATTCCAAAGAATTAATTCAATGGCAAGAATTAGCAGCGAATGGATGGATGTGGATTTAGTGTCGCCACACATTCAGTCCATCCAAATGGAGAATTTAAGATTTTTATTCGCGTCCAGTCCATCGTCCAACAAATTTAACATTTTCCGGAAGATGGATAAGCAAATTAGATGCAAATGGATTAACTGATTTGAGTTAAAGCAAGTAATAATTATACAATCACTCCTCTCTTTGATAGTTTGATCCTCATCTAGTATTTTTCTTTGATTACTACCGCAAGTATTATCCAATAAAAGATACATTTATGGCGGGACGTGATGGATAAGCAGGGCAAGGGCCACTTCTGAGGAAACCATGCTTTGTGGCAATAAAATGAATATTCCACGTTTAGGGGTTTTCGTCCAGAAAATAAAAAATAAGGATTTATATACTCCCTCCGTTTCAGGAAAAGAGTTACTTCCTCTTTAAAATTTTTGTTCCAACAAAAGAGTTACTTTCATTTTCAATAGGACAAATTTCTAAAAATATCCTTTTTATAAAGTTTCCTTGTTTTAATAAGAAGATATATATGTAGTATTAAACTTTTTATTGAGGGTAAATTTAAAAATAAATTAAAAAAACTACTCTCTCTTATCTTGTCTTAATAATTGTGCAAATAGGAAAAGTAACTCTTTTCCTAAAACGAAGAGATTATGATTTATATAAAATAATATAGAGGCAAAAGTTTAATAGTTTTAGGGCTTAAATGTACTAGTTTTCTTATTAGAAATTACTTTCTTTACAATACCCTTATGGTTTTTTTATGGGAGCAAAACCTTTGTAGTTGAACGAAAGGAAAATACATGCCCAAAAAGGTTAAACTAAAGGAATTCTATGATTCTATCTTGTATCTTATTCTTGATATTTTAATATGTTATTTCGTATTCTTTCATTTTTCTTATACTTACTATTATCGGATATTATTAAATTATAAAGTTATTATTATGAAAAAAAATTCACGTATTTTTGATCTAACGGTATATGAACCAACCATTTTATATATGGTTGGTTGTGATAAAAATAATAAAATCACTTGATGAAATTTAACCAAATAAACTGAATTAATTAAATTTCATTCATATTTTTTAATAATTAGTTGTGATACTGCTATATCAAAAATACTTAAACAGCACGACTAATTTTTTTCTCTTTATATTATAGAATTTAGATCCTTGATTGATGTTCGGTTTATATGGTTGATTGATTATAGGGCATCAAAATTTTAAATTATTAGGTAATTGAATTGAATATGTCTGATGCTTGTTAAGAGATGGGTATGGAGCTTTTATAAATCTTAGAAGTTTATTATTAGAGAGTTCGCCTCTAAAAATGTACGGACAACAACGAAACATTTCAACAAACTTTGTAAATATCTTATTTAGCTATCAATATCAAAAAATAATTATCTTTTATGGATATAATTTTTGTAACAAAAAAAGATTGTGAGGGCAAATAAAAATGTGTTCGCTTCGGGGTAAAGAAAAACTCATGAACTACCCTGGATACATTTCTTGCCCTCATCAAAATGTGTTGTCTCCCCACCTTCAAACCATCTATAATGTAATTACAATCAATTACCTAAGGCAAAATACTCCAGACTATATAAGGTCATCTCACAGAAAAACGCTTCTGTTAGGGATCTCTTTTCGGATGCTGACTCGAATTTGGAATTTAGGCGTACTTTATATCCTGCTTAACACATTGATCTTTTTGAAATGAAGTATGATATCAGAAATATCTCCTTAATACGCGATAACGATGTACATGAAGTTCATGATGACTGCTTGGAAGGAGATTTCTCTACCAACAAGTTGTACAAAATTCTTAATGATGAAACTGACCATGGCTTCATCAAGAAAACTCATTCATCCAGGCATCCCACCCAAGATTAAGTTCTTTATTTTGGCTTCACTGCATAACTCAATTCCCAGCCAAGAGCATGATGCATCACAGAGGTATTGCAATCGCCTTTACTATTTGTGTTTTGTGCAATAAGGAGGAATAAACTATTAATCATCTATTCCTTCATAACGATATTTTTTTCTTACTCAATACGGATGTATTTCACTTGTCATATACATCGAGTGAAAGCTACTAAGCTAAGAATTCAGCTGGGAACTTGGAACATTCCATGACTCAAGGGTTGTCGCGAAACAATCTGACCAATTCTTCCTTATGCAGTAATGTAGGAATGCTGGAAGGAACGAAATTGTAGAGTTCATGGCGCGAGACAAAAATAAGTTGAAAAAATATCAATGGTTGTCAAGAAGGACTTGATTCTTTGGTTATTAAGTTCTGAAACTTGTAATAACTATTCTGTTTCTTGTGAGGGTAAAATATTTGTTGTGTCATTGATACATCAGACAGATAAGGAGAGAGGATGCATGGACCCTGTGAGTACCAAAAATCTACTCCAACAAGTGGTAGGAACGACAGTCGCACAACCACATCATTGATATTAATTGCATATAGAAGAGAAAAAGAAGTGACTATTATTGAGTCCACACCCTCAAGTGAAGTTCATAAAGAGATACAATACAAACAATTTATGTTCACAACCTAAATCCCCACTTTGACACCTCTTATAAACTCAAGTACACAGCCCACACCAAGTTGAAATAAAGCTCAAGCCCACAAGATTATCCGCACCATACAAGATTCCTGTTCAAGCTATACAAGATTGGACCGCAGGTACAAATGAGGTTGCGTCCAAAACAGTATGATACGCACCCACCTTCTCGCAGCATTTCCACTCCAAGTCCGTACCTGCAGCAAATGAAGAGAACATAGACAATCAGTCCCGCTCCAAAATCAAGTTTAAATCAACCAATCCCGTACCAAGTTCGGAGCGCATCAAAGCAAAGCCAATTTAGGACCGTAGCTTACTCAGGTCCGTAGTAAACCAAGAACGCACCAATCTTTCCCGCAACCAAGTACGCACCAACTCATGCCCGCACCAATCTTTCCCGCAACCAAGTCCGCACCAACCTTTGCCCGCATCAAAATTGGATTGAGACTATTTGAAGATAAGATTAATAGGGACACGTGGCGGACTCCATCGCCACATGGCGAAATATGGTGTATCTACTTCAACACATGACGAAATATCGTGTATCTTCTTCGACACGTGATGGACTTTATTGACATGTGGCAAAGGGGCATTATGGTAAATGTTATTTCTTTTACCCTTTAAATACAACTTTTGTGTTTAAGAAAGGGGAACTTTTGGCAATTCATTTCTTCTGCTTCATTTCTACTCTAACCCAAAAGATCAATAAAAACTTTAACTTGCATGACCCGTGGATGAAGGCGAATCATTGTCGAACCACGTTAAATCTTTGTGTGGTGATTTCAATTAAATTTTGTGTTCATCTTTACTTTCATTTCATTTCCGTTTGAATGTTGTTTCTCTGTATCATCTCCACCACAATTTTGGTTTAATTCATTTTGTTCTATATGCTTTTCCAACTTTAATTTTTGGTTGTGGTGATCATGAAAATGGTAATCACAGACCCCGCGAAGCCCATTGTTCATAAACCTTCGACTTCTCGTTTGGTTTAAGTTAGTTGCATACCACATCCAGATTATACCACATGGAAAGGAGAAATAGTTTGCATGATCAAGCTCTGAAAGGGGACAAAGTATTAAATGCTCACAAAGGATCGTCTGTTCACTAAAGACATACTTTGACCAAGTAGGGTGACAGAAAATGGGTATCCCTTCGAAGGATATCAAGCTCGATGATCAACCAAACAACTAAACAACCCTGAAGAACAAGCTCAGAACAATAAATGAGGATGTTCTTAATGATATCAAAACAATTCTTGTACAACCATAGTTAGGGCCATAAATAGAGAGTTCTTTCTGAAATAAAGGGTAGAAAATATTCATAAGAACAAGGTAGAGAGATTCTTACGTCTTATTTTACTGGATAATTTAAGGCCTATCAAATTTTGTTCCCACCTAAACGAGGAAATAAATAGTGTCTAAAATGGGTGAAACTACTAAATTACGCTTACTAGTTAAATTATGTTTTTATCTTTATCCCTAACTTTTTCCATCTATTTCTATTCTCTTAAAATTGATCAGAAATTGGAAAAAAAATTGATTTGAAAATTTTCAAAATTTTGGAAATATTTTGGGTTCAAGAACAATCGGCCGATAAGGCACTTACACGATGGCCGATTGTTCTTGATCCATGAAGAACATCAACCAAGAATCGTTAGATGTTCTTCTTTTTTATGGCTGATTGTTCTTGATGTTCTTGATCCATGAAGAACATATCAAGAACATCAACCAAGAATCGCCATATGTTCTTCTTTTTTTATGGACGATTTTTCTTGGTGTTCTTTATTTATGAGGAATATCAATCCGGAATCGGCATATATTCTTTATTTTTATGGTCGATTGATAACAGAAAAGAACTAAAAAAAATGATTAGTTTTTTGCATAAAAATACGTCCATAATCGTTGGATAAAGTTCCCCACGTGTGCCAATTGTAAAAAACTCAAATTCAAGAGGTTTACTTGAAAAAAAATAATCCTGAATCGACTGATATAAATGCACTTATCATCCGATTATAAACCTGGCATTTTGTTCGACTGTTTGCCCATAACTTCTTCGTCCGACGGGAATGACCTCATTTTTCTTGTGTTGAACTCATATTTTTATTTTCTACAAGTAGAGATAAGAATTCCTAGATTTTGACACGTTCTAATTAGTTTTGGACCCAAAAAAGTAAAGTACTACAAAGATGGATCCAAGACTAAATCTTGGACAAGTTCTAATTGTTTGCTGACCGGTCCATACAACTAACCAAAAATTACATTGTCTGTGAAGAACGACAACGTATTACTGAGATGCCTTTAAAATTTTGATACAGGTCGGAAGCGTGTAAAGATGATAATAATCGCAGCGGAATAAAATTATTGAAAAGTAACCGGTAGAATGAGTAGAAATCGATAGAAATTAGTTGATCTTCAAAGAGATATCCTAAAATCTACGGAGTTATCTAGACTTCGTTAATTCACTAAGAATAACGACTATGGACATGAGATTAGTATTCAAACTTCAGGGTAAACCCAACTATGAATAAAAATCAAAATCAATAAACTCAATAAGTTTAATGAAAATAAAATAATTTTAATTAATCAAAAACCTATAAACTTGTTTCCCAAGGTATCTACTACCTTTAGGCAACTTTCATAACTTACTAAAACTCTTAAAATAAACTTTTAGACTCTTCTAAGATTACCCTAAATAATAAATCCGAAAATTAATTATTTTCTATTAAAAATAATATTAATAGAATATAAATAATAATAATAAAATAATATATTTATTTTTCATAAATATCCCTCCATCATTCTACCGGTGTTGGAGAAGATTCTTCCTCGAATCTTGCCGGTACCATGTTCTGCATGTGTAATCGTTGATGACAATCTTCATACACATGAATTGATATTGTAAAAAAAAAATTATGCACCGTATAGAAGCATGAGGTATGATGGAAGCCCAAAACGGATATTCATAAGTTGATTCAACAAATTCTCTCTTGTTAGGGTAGATATGAGAGACCATTTGTGTATCACAATAATCAACAACTAGCTTACTCTCGGGCAAAGACAACTCATCAATATCAGGAATTTCTTAATCAATAAGTTTATCAGGATTAGATGACTCACCATGAAACTCCATTAAATCATGTGAAACTTCTTGGGACTGTTTTTCTTTGTCATAAACAGGATGTTCTTCGCCTTTTTGAGAAGAAAATTTCATATCCTCTTTATCATCGGGATATTCATTAAAGATCGGAGTTGTATATCTCTCAACAATAACTTGATTTTGTGCATCATTGTCATGACGGCAAAACAAGTCTTCAACGCCGTTATCTGCACTATTATTTTCTTCTATAAGCGAGCATGGTTTTGATCGAGATTTTAGTGACTTCTTCAAATAACATTCTATCACTTCCAGAATCTCCTTCTTTGATTTGATCAGATATTCACATCTTCTCGGATCTCGTCTTGGTGATAATTTATTAACCCTGAATACTCGTCTTAGTAATATCTTATTTACCCTAGAATCAAACTTTGCTCTGATACCAACTCATGCAGGTCAGAAGCGTGTAAACATGATAATAATCGCAGCGGAATAAAATTATTGAAAAGTAACCGGTAGAATGAGTAGAAATCAATAGAAATTAGTTGATCTTCAAAGAGATATCCTAAAATCAACGGAGTTATCTAGACTTCGTTAATTCACTACGAATAACGACTATAGATATGAGATTAGTATTCAGACTTCGGGGTAAACCCAACTATGAATAAAAATCAAAATCAACAAACTCAACAAGTTTAATGAAAATAAAATAATTTTAATTAATCAAAAACCTATAAACTTGTTTCCCAAGGTATTTACTATCTTTAGGCAACTTTCATAACTTATTAAAACTCTTAAAATAAACTTTTAGACTCTTCTAAAATAACCCTAAATAATAAATTCAAAAATTAATTATTTTTCTTTAAAAATAACATTAATAAAATATAAATAATAATAATAAAATAATAGATTTATTTTTCATAAATCCCCTTTCATTAAATTCTGATTTGTCTTGTTAATTATACAATTTATTTTTGAGAATATGTGAAGGTGATCGTTAACTGGTGAGAATGGGAGCTGGTGATGGTGGTGAACTAGTGATGGGTGTCTGTTGGTGTAGGGTTACCGGGGGAGAGCACATGCTTGGAGGTTTGATGGTGTAAAGGTTTTGGAGAGTACGACGAATGAATGTTATCGTTTTATTTATATTTTAATTCTGAACACATTGTATTTACAACTGTTTGTATTTCATAATGGTGATAGAATGGATATGGAATTTCTGAATTGAATAAGGGTGAAATGAAAAATACACAATGTTGATTACATTTGAATTAAAACATTAAACCATTAGATAGTGGATAAAAGACCAGTCTGTTTCTCTCTCCCCCTCTTTTTCCTTTTTTCCGGAGGAAAAAGAAAATCCTAACCTTTTTTAAAATGGACTAGGTCTGAGCAAAAATATTTAGTATTTTAAGTTCTAATGTTTAGATTTCTTTTATTTGGTCATTTGTTTTGATTTTTAGATTTTATTTTAATTACTTTTATTTCATAGGTTTTTTAAGTACAACGATAATCTTCGGTCACCGGAATATTTAAATTGTTGGTCAAGATGTTGAGCAAACTACTCCTATTTCAGTGGAGCAACTCTTAATGAAGAAGAAAATCTATCAAATGGTCGGGTTATCACTTGAGCATCATCTCTTCTCCGATTTAATCAAATCTATCATGCTTGTTTTAGGTAGTTCTTTTGAAAAAAAATTTCCTTATTGGATCATTCAAATATGTATTACTTTAGTATTTTCTCTTGTTACAATTTATTTCTTGATGTATTTGATCTCTATGTAATTGTTTGATGCTATTAATGAAAAATAAAGTTTTTTTATAAAAAAAAAACAATTGTGGATAAAACAAACATCATTTTAAGAGATTTTAAGTAGTGGCTTTTAGAGACAAATAGAGATTGACCTCTATTTAGTGAGCACTATCTATATAGACCTAAAAGTTAGTAATTATATCAAGGTTCTCAACTGCAAACGGTAAGAGCAACTCCAGTGGGTGTAGGGTATTGGTCTTTTATCAAATATATACTCACGGTGGGATGCACAAATCTAGAAAATAGATTGGATAATTGATATTTCAAGAGGTTTTCCCATCGCGTCTTAAGTTGAGTCGATTTAATCAACTTGAGACGATCGGCTCAAATTGAGTCGAATGAAATTTATTTTTTAAAGTTAATTAAGTTAGTCATTATAATCATTATATATATATACTGATTTTAAAATAAAAACCGGTCCCACTTAAAGAAAAGATGTTTGTTTATATAAGAAATGGACACACTAATTAATATAAATATTTGTTTATACCAAAATAAATCCACTAGTTAAATTAGTCAATTTTTCCATTATAAAGAGTTAAGTTTGCTTATCCATATGGACAAACAAACTAATAAATATACCAACTCCCATTAGAGTTGCTCTAACAAGATAAAATTAATTGAAGGTCGTATTGAAGATACGTCTTCTTTTACTCCAAATCCAAAGTACAAAGTAAAGATCTTTTACATATCGCGTTTAATTAATAATACAAACCTTTAATAACAAAAATTTAAAAGATAAAATATAAACAATCGTGATGACTGTTTGCTAGACAGGTACGTAGAGACATATCAAATTTCTAGTTCAAATGATTTAGAGTAGCCATTTTTCTAATACATAATTAGATGAATGCATAATTTGATCTAAACTTTTGATTAAAAACTGCCCACTAGATTATAATAAACATTTCTGATAAGAAAGATTTTTTTTTATTACTTACCTAAAATTGTATACAACTTGATAAACTTTGTTAATTGTGTAGATGGTTATTACAAACTCGACTCCTATTCCTTGAGGTGACCTAATGTACCTTTCATCCTTAGAAAAAACCTTAGCCTTTTACTGAGATTACTTTGGTATTTATAGACAGAAATGTTTATACATCATGTTATTCTACTACCGTAATACATCCTATTTGATGCCTTATCCTATGTGGCAATCTTATCTTTCTTCTTTTATTCGCACGAATAGACATTCGTGTTCGTATGCTTCAGTTTCGTGCAGGTGTATCTTGACCTCGCCTTAAACGCCATCTTGATTCGGGTCTCTTTCTTCCTTCGTGCGTCTTATATTCGTATGGTCCTCGAAGCATCTTGTGTTGTCTTGTTGTCTGTCTCTGTCCGAGTATGAAAAAGTACAACCAAGCACGCCTCTCTGTAGCATTTAATGCTCTTGTTCCCTAATTCAAACTCGTTCGTAGATGGAGCTATGGTGCTTTCGACGTGTCCTGATCTGGAGCCAGCGGTAGAAGTTCTCGAAATGTGAGTGAACTTTCCAACTCCTTTTCGTGATTTTCATTGTCATTTTCTTATATTATTATCGCCTTAGGATCCTTCCATGTTGCAGGAAGATATTTTACTACTACAATTTGCCCCTTTTCTTTTCATCTTCCCGAAGGATAAGATGGGAAGAAAATCTAACCTTTCCAATTTTTACCGCTGCCACATCTTGAGAAGTCTTTTTGATAACCGCCACGCAATAACTCCTTATGCTTTTAACGCCTTTATGACCTCCTTACCTGGTGTAGCAGGTTAGTATTCTCTCCTAGGATTTTGCTTCCTTTATAAAGGATTCTCCTTGGGTTTCTAATCACTAATTATTCTTCAACTCTTTTCTTCTCTAGGTTTTCTCTGAAGTTGTCAGTTTCTCTGCTAGTGTAGTTTGATCTCCTAATGACATTGTTCTTCACCATCTTTGATTAATCCTTCACTAAATATTTCATGGCGCATTAGCAGAGGGATTCGTCGTCTTATCATAGGTTTGATTGTGCATGCTTTATTTTCTTCTATGTTTGATTCTTTTCTCCTATATTCTTTTCAGGAGATTGCGTAAACCATCTCTGTTAGAACAAGAGCAGGGGTATGTTTAACGTCTTGTTGAGAAACATAATCTTCAGAGGTTCAGGGCTTCTTATGTTGATCCTAATGGCTCCAAGGGTGTAATGTTTCTTGACCTTACTAGACAAAGCTTTTCTACGAATAGGATCATTGTTTGCGAGGGCCAGTTTAATGCTGGTTTAAGGTTTCCTCTGTACGATCCGAGGGATTTTTTTTCAGTATGAGGTTCTCGCTCGCAACAACCCTGCTCATGCGATATTTCAATATTCTGGTAAGTGGTGGCGTTTACTTCGCGAAGCTGCTCGCAAAAACCAGGGTCCCTGCATTCCTCGAACTGATCGTCCAGTTACTCCAGCTTTGTATGTCGCGAGTAGAGATCAACACTTGTACACTCCTTGTAATTTTCTTCTTAATTATTGCTCTCCTCAATCTCTTCAGAAGTTCCAAGGGTGGTGCCTCATCATTAAACGTAATAGAGACGCTTCATTCATTGGTCCCTACATTCTTCTGTATGAAGATCCTTTTACTGTCACCTCTAATAGAAATTTTCGTAAGTATAATGATAATAATTGGTTTAAGTGCCCCATTTTTATCGAAGGTCCTTATTTTTTTGGCTGGGTTTCTCCGAACAGTAATGTTCTTGTTCGTGGTGTTGATCCTATTCACGAACATCTCTCTAGTTATCGTCTTTGGGAGTTAATCTGGTATGAGAACCGCTAGTGACTCGTCGTTCTTTCGGACGAGGATGAGGAAGGCGGATAGGAGGAAGAAGAAGAGGAAAAGGAATAAGAGGAGAATGTCCCTTTGGTTCGTAAGCGGGGCTTCAGATGGATCTCATGTTGATAAGGTAAAAAATATTCTCTTATTCGTGTATATATATCTTCCCCCTGTTTTTTATCTTACAAACCTTCGTGTCTTTGTATAGGATGCTGGAAAAAATTTGAAGAGTGTTGTTGCTGACTATGTGGAGCATACATCATCTGGTATTTCTAGTGGTTTAACTGTTAGAGATAACTTTGTTGCAGATGCCGGTGCTGGTAATGTTTCGTTTAAGGTTTTGGATGTTACGGTTGATCTTGATGACAATTTCGACATCTCTGATGAGGATGACGAGAATGTTGGTCCCAAGCAGGATCGGTTCATTGATCCCTTTCGTGAAAATGTTGCTCAACCTGTTCCTGTTGCTGAAGTTAACCCTATTGTTGGTTGTGAGTGGGAGTTTAATGTTGTTGATGTTGATGGTGATAGTTCTTCTTTGCGTGTGAGTGTCAGAGACACATCTTCTTCGCTGGTTGTTCTTACAAGTGCTGTTGGTGATAGTGGTGGTGAAATAGCTGATTTTGGCTCTATTATTAATGTTCTTGTTTCGTCGAGTTTTACGAAGATGTCCGTGGTTGATGTTGTCACTGTGTTTACCCATGTGAAAGTCAAATCTTTGATCAAATGCAGCTAATGGTATATTTTATATTGCTTTTATGTTCTAATTTTACAGCTTTGATATCGTTCAGGCTCTGATGGTTTCTTTGTGTTACCTTAGAATTGGAACTTCGGGCAGGCCATGAAGATGGCATATGAAGTTAAGCGAGATCGTTCACATGGTTTGGGTGTTCAAGTGGATCAACTTCGATCAGAGCTTCGCGATGCTTGTGGTGAGTTTTCCTTCACTTTCTCCTTTGTTTTTCTTATTTCATTTTTCTTAAGCGTCCTTCGAGCCGATATTTTCTGGTATACCATATTGATGCAGTCAGAGCAGGCAGAGATTTTAGGCGTAACTATGATATTTTCCAAATTGAGCTAGATCATCGCAGTGTTATCATTGCTAATCTAAAGTCCGAGATTAGCTATCTGAACCAGGAAGTGGAAAATTTTCGTCGTCGTATCCGAGAGAAAAATACATAACTTGCCAACGTTCGATCCTCCTTGGGTTTAAGAGATTCTCGAATCCAAGATCTTGTGGATTCAAATGAGAGTCTTTTGAAGTGAAAATCTGACCAGGCTCCTATCCTGCTTAAGTATGAGCGAGATAAGTTGAATTTTATTAAATCCCAATCTGACATTAATGATGCTCAGAAGGAACTAGACTATGTGCACAAGGAGTTAGGAAGACTCCGCAAGAATATTTTCACAGACTGGAAAATTCCACCTCCGACGCTATGCGCCGCAAAGGCCAGAACTCCCAAATACGCGGCTTGAAAGATAGTAACCGGAACTTAAAGCTTCACTTCTCGCTGGGAAAATGCATATCGATTTTCCTTTCCAAGTATGTTTTGCAAGCATGATACTGGAAACGTAGTTTCCATACCGTTCCAACTCACCCTTGTTTTTCAAAAGGTACAAGGACATCAAATCAAAATAATGAATGCCTTAGGTAAACAACACATACTTACGAGCATTGTATATGCCTAACTCATGCCTTGGACTAGCATTTAGGCCATTTCAGGCCTAGTTTTCGCTTTCTCAACTCTGCTTCGACTAAGAGCTGGGTGCATACACTGATCTTGTTCTTGCCAAAAGTGCAGCAACCAGGCATATTTTGTTAATACCATATAGCTTAATAGGAAGTATGAACATTCATCAAATGCAATGCAACTACCCCATCAAGTGCGGTAACAATCATCTCTTGCATAGCATTACCAAGCCAGATGATGTGAGTTACCAAAACGTCGCAATCATATCCAAATTAGATGATATGAGCGGAAGATGGTGCACCTTAATGCATTGCATTGCGCATACCTGCGTACCCAACCCGTACCTTGAAGGGATTAAGCATGACCGTAGTTCATTCGAAGTGTCAATTCGAAAGGAACAAGTAACTTAATCCTATTAAGGCAAAGCAAACATCGATTCCAACTTCGTTGCAAGACCAAAGGCCAAGCAAAGCCTAGTCCGTGTCAAGGGACTTTTGCAAGGTATGCACCAGCTTGTGCATAACTATCGCTACTTAGTATGCAAATATGCGATCTCGAATACGCAACACGATTGAATGATGCTTTCGCAAAATTCAAGCTTTACCGGCAAAGCTACAAGCATATTGACGCTTATGCGTCAAGTATGCACCAACGTATTGGCTACATCGCATATATATATTCATTACCGCTCATGCACATTCGACCCAAGCTCCCTCCCTATATATGTTTTAATTGTATTTCCATATATTTGGAAAAGAGGGGCAAGGGACATTCATCTACTACACTTTAGGAAAATACGCCAACTGGTTAGCATAGCTAGGCAAATACGCAACCTGGTTAGCATATCCTCTAACTAATTAGCCAGATGCTAGGGTAATCCTCCATCCACTAACTGGTTAGCATAGCTAGGCTAATCCTCCATCTGGTTAGCATATCCGCTAACTGGTTAGCTAGCTGCTGGGCTAATCCGCCATTTGGTTAGCACATCCGCTAACTGTTTAGCATAGCTAGGATAATTCGCTTTCTGGTTAGACAGTTAAGCTTCTTCGATTTCCAACCAACGACTCCTCCCTATATATGTTATACTCGCATTTCTACAAACAAATATAAAAAAGGGATAAGACATCCAGCAACTGCACTTTAGGAAAAAATGCCAACTAGTTAGCTAAATCCGCTTTCTGGTCAGCCAAATCCCCTTTCTGGTTGGCGCTACTAGGCTAATCCGCTTTCTGGTTAGTCAAATCCGCTTTCTGGTTGGCGCTACTAGGCTAATCCGCTTTTTGGTTAGCCAGCTGCTAGGCTAATCCGCCAATTGATTATCATCAAGGCCAATTGTGCCAAGGCCAATGCATCCACACCCTGATGCATTCCTAGGTAAGCTTTATAATCTTAGGATGAAGCTTATCCCATGCCATGACACATCCCTAAGTAAGTGTCATGCGAATATTATGGGTGTTACAATTATAATGATCATATGGTTAATTGTGCGAATAGTTCTACTGGGCTATCCCTCGATGAGAGTCACTTTATCGCACTAGATTCTTCTAAGCTGGATACTGAGAGGACTTTGCAAGATGTGATACTGAAGATGCAAGGTAGTAAGTATTCAATAGGTCGTGTTATATATATCATGGTGGAGTTTTGTATTTATGCCTTGTTATTATTTTTATGTGCAGGTGTGCAACAGAAGGCTATATTTTAGAGTCACAGCTGGCTCAAGCAGTGGGTGCTAAGGCTAATGCTGAAGATCGTCTTGCTACTATTGTCAATGAAAAGGTTGACCTTCAAGAGCAGTAACACTTGTCCTGTGTTCAATCAAGGCTCAACTTTTGAAGATGCAAACTGAGCTCAGAGCAGAATACCAGAAGAGTATGATGGAAATCTTTATAAAGAAAGTGCTAGAGGATCGGGTGAAGCATAATAAAGAAGGGCTTATTTGTGAGTCCCAGTGTGCTCCAGATACTGCTACTCCGATGATTCCAGTTATTCCTACCTCTTGGACCGAACTTGATGATGGTATTGGTGCATCTTATCATCCTTCGGCGATATCTATGGGCCCAAACGCTACTGTTCCTCCAGTTGATTTATCTGGTGCCAATGTTGCTGCCTCTTCTACAACCGTCATTGTATCTCAGGCCATTCAGACGAATGTAACCAGTGAGAATACCGAGGATCAGGAGAAAGATGTTGAAGGTTGATCTACCATTGTTATAGCTGTTTTTCTCACTTTATTTTTCTGCTCTCCCTATGTGGAGTTTTTGTGTATTTATGGATGGTTTTGTTGTTTGCCCATTTTAAACTTGGTTCTGCGCCTTGGTGGGGTGCCTTATTATCTTGAATCTGCACCTTTATTTTCCTATCATTCGTGTTTAATTAGTCTTGTTTTTTCTGCTTGCTTGTCTGTATGCTGTTTTTTCTATTTCTATGTTGTCATCGGGACTGAGCAGAAGAATACAACTTAGTCACGAAGTATTAATACTTGCATCTATTCTTCTGCGATGTCTCGATGCGCCTTCATATGCGATTTTTGTTTGTTTCATCTTTCTACAATAGTGCCTCATTGTTTCGGCGATGTGTCGTTTCCTTACTAGTTTAACTTTTACCTGCAAATATTTTTGTTTATATGCTCTATACAAATATATCTGCGCTAGTTTTCCCTTTTGGGTCTTTGATAGTTTTGCTCCTATCATGCTCCGGATGTACCGAAGCTTTGCATATATAGATACATATTGGGACCTGTTCCTATTACAGGGTTCATCCCCTTATCTACCCCATTGTAACCATCCTAAGTGGGTTCTTATAGAGGGTGGTTCACTTGATAGTCAATCGCACTGGGCCCTGTGGATTGACTTGCACGAGCACCTCCATTGCAGAATATTATCTGGTCTTTATCTCGCAGATGGGATAGGTCTTAGCTACAGATGCCTGTACTCACTCCTCGGAAGGGTGGCAACATCTTATGATATGGATTAGGTATTAATTTGTATGCCAGTACTCATCCTCGGGAGGATGGCAACATCTTATGAGATGGCTTAGGTCTTAATTTGTATGCTTGTACTCATCCTTGGAAGGATGGCAACATCTTATGAGATGGCTTAGGTCTTAATTTTTGTGCCTATACTCATCCTCGGGAGGATGGAAACATCTTATGAGATGGCTTAGGTCTTATTATATGCCTGAAAGTAAATTTTGCACGACAAATAGTTCAAAAAGATTTTTTTTATATTGAAATTGCATCATCCTTACAATATATTAGGGATAATATTTATTTAAGTGGGAGGGATTCCATGGATGTTGCAATTCTTTCCTTATGGATCTAGTAGTATATATGCTCCTTGGCCAGCTTTCTCGTGATCGTGAAAGGTCCTCCCAATATTGGTGCAAGCTTCTTTCCTTATTTGTCCCTTTGGTGCGAAGGAATTTCTCTGAGCACTAACTCTCCTGGTTGATATTCTCGCTCTCGTATTCTCTCCGGAGTCTTCGCTGATAGTTTTATATATGGTGGATTGCGATTACCCGATTTTCTTCCAAGTCATCTAGTTTGGATAAAATGAGATCTGAGTTGAGATTTTTCTCCCATGCTTCTGTTTTAGTTGTAGGAATCATCACCTCTGTAGGAAGGATCACCTTTATTCTGTATGTTAAGAGAAACAGTGACCTCCCTATTGTTGTTCTGTTGGTTGTGCAATACGCCTAGATGACGTTGTGCAATTGCTCGCACCAAGTCCCATAGTGATCGTCTAACTTCTTTTTAAGGTTGTCACCAATTGTTTTGTTCGTTGATTCTCCTTGACCATTGCTCGCGGGATAGATCGGGGTTGACTTGGCTTTTCGGATTTGCTAGGTGTTTAAGAGCATATTTATGTTCTTTCATTCGAATTGCTTGCTATTGTAAGATATGATCATCGCTGGGATCCCGAATCTGCAAATTATATTTTCAAAGATAAAAGTAAAGACATTTTTATCCCTAATTCGTTGTAGTGCTTTCGCTTCAAGCCATTTTTTAAAATAGTCAGTTGTGACTATCAGAAATATCCTCTGTTTAATTACCGGCACTAATGGTCCTACGATGTCAATCCCCTATTTTGTAAATGGAAAAGGACTAATAACAGAGTTTAGCCTCGTTGCTAGTGCACGGATAGCTTTGGCGTATCGTTTACGATCTTCACATCGTTTGGACATCTCTTTAGCATCATCGTTCATGTATGGCAAATAGTACCCTTTGCACTCTAGTTTTGTGTGCCAAAAATCTATGCGAACTATGATTACCTCTATCGCTGTAATGTAACTCTTTCATGATCAAATGTCCTTCTTCATTGGAAAAGCACCTGAGCAATGGTCCTAGAAAGGATTTTTTGTAAAGGATTCCATCTCGGACTTCATAGTTTGTTGATCGATTTCAAACTTATGTGCCTCTTTAGAATCTGGTGGTAGAAGTATTTGCTCGAGATATTTACGAAGAGGTGTTCTCCCATCTTCTGCAGGTTTGTTTATTTGATCGGTCATCATCATCTCGATGGTATCCTGTGTCGGTATGGATGGCAACAAGATTCTTCCAATTCGTACTTCCCTGACTTCGGGATCGTTCATCATGGAAGAGATGTATTCCAAAGCATATGCATGTCTGTTGTCATTTCTTCCAATATGTATGAACTGGATGTTCCTGATTGTCGATGTATATGTTTGGACCAGCTTAAGATAGGCTTGTAAACGTGGATCAAAGGTTTGATATCTTCCTTCAATTTTTCTAATGATAAGATGAATTACTGGTGAGTCTGACTTATTCGATACCCATTTCTTTTATTAACCTGAGAGTGTGAATGGCCGCTTCGTACTCTACTACATTGTTTGTGGCAGGAAATTCCAACCTAAGGGCTTGCATGAATCTTTTTTCTCCTGGCGATGTAAATACTATTCTGATTCCGACTTCTTCATTGTTCGTGGATCCATCAACAAATACTTCCCATCGCTTCGGGTTGCATGATTCGAGAAAATTGGACTGATTCTCATCGTCTTCGCTTATACCAGGTATCTTATCGATCTCTAATTCTTCGGAGAAAGGGAAGTCGACGTTGGTGGTTGTTATGATTTTGTACTGTATTTCGAACTGTTTGATTTGTGCACTCCACTTGGCTATTCTCCCTGTTTTATCCGCACTTTCGAGAACTACTTTTATAGGTGATTTGGTCAAGACTTTGATGATATGCACCTGGAAGTAGGTTTTCATCTTCTGATTATCAACTAGTAATGCCAGGATCACTTGCTCAATCTTCGTGTCATTTCTTACAGCAATGTGAAGGTCTTGGTTCACATCAAGGTGTGCTTGGTTCGCAGGTTAATTGATGGATGCTCTGTTGTGAGGTCAGAAAGGTTGTTGAACAAAGTGATTTAAGTGAGAATGGCAGCCATTAGGTCGTTTAACATCTGCAAGTTTTGAGTAAGTTTCTATATAGTATCTACTTGTAGTGATTTAATTGAGAATGAACTGGACTTAGGAACTTAGTAAGTTTCTATGTATTCCCTCAGAATTTGATATTTAACAGAACTTTTTTGGTACTTAAAAGAATTTATTTTCTTTTTTGATATGAACTGATTGAAAATGTTTATATGAATTGGTTGAAGAAACTATTGTTGAATGTGGATGATGAATGGAATGAAATACGTATGCAGGTTATTTGGAATTCCGACGTATTTCTGGTCAATATTGACTGGTGGTTTTGACCAGGTCAAAACCACTATTTTTTTTATGTTGTAAAAAAATTCGTAACTACAACAACCTGTTGTGAAATTCCAATTTTGCAACTGTTGGAACTGTTGCGACCTACTGACCTTACAACAGTTCAGAACTGTTGCGATTGAAAATTTGCAACAGTAATGTAGCAGTTCCGAAAAATTATAACATCGACTTTCGTAACAGAGCAGAACCGTTGCGAACCCATTTTGCAACTGTTGCTCACCATTGGTAATCAATAAATTTGGTGTAGTGATGAAATTTCTTTGTCGGATTCTGTGTCCGAACTCGTGAGTCCATCTCGGGGTATTTCTTCAGTTGCAATCCCTCCTGGCTCGCTTGCACTATTCTTTCACGTTCGTTTGTACGTCATTGTCTTTTCTGCTTCGTTTCCCTCATTCATCTTTTACCTAAGATTGAAAAAGAGAAGAGAATTTTACTTCTTTGTGCCCGAGATAATCTCTGTTTTTACACATTTTTCGAAATCCGACAAGAATAACGAAGTTTGCTCCAAACCTTCCTTGTCTGATATGTCAGCTCTGGTTTGTTTTTGCGACTGAGCATTTTACCCCCTCTATGAGGATTTAGTTATGGATAAGACAAAAAACTTTCTAAACCATAAATACAACATCAATTTTGTCATAAATCATTCCCAAAATAGATATTTCTTTGAAAAAAAGGAAACTCTTAGCCGACATCTGCGCCACCATTTTCAGTGGTCCCTCTTGCTGAGGTTGAGTTTTATACTTACTTAGGATTTTTTCTAAGGACACATCTCTCACTAGTAAATCAAATTTTACAGTAAGGTGAGTCTTGATTTAAGCTTTACTATGAAGATTCAGAAAATACTTAGGTCTATTGGGTTCAGATAAAATAAAATACCATCCTCTCTATGCTTGAGTTTTTTCTTCTAACCCTTATAAGCCTTTATCGAGCACCTGCAAGTATATTTTTAACATGTTGCTACTCTTTCGGTCTTATATTAAGGATGAGCTGACTTTTATGCATGTTCTTCGGTTTCTTCTTATATAGAAAGTAATGAGAAAGAGTTTTAAAAGAGATGGAGAAAAATTGCAACAAGAGCTATTGACTATTAACCAGAAGGTTTAGCTGACATACTTATAGTCAGGTCCCTGTTTCTAGTGCCAAATTGTATTTGCCATTTTTTTAGTTACACAATCAGATGAATGCATAACTTTGATCTAAACTTTTGAATGGAAAAAGGCACACTAGATTATTACAAACATTTCTGATAAGAGAGATTTCCTTTTATTACTTAACAAAGATTGTATACAACATGATGGACTTTGTTAATGGTATAGATGGTTATTACAGACTCGACTCCTATTCCCTGAGGTGACCTAATGTATCTTTCATCCCTAGAAAAAACCTTATCCTTTTACAGAGATTACTTTGGTATTTATAGACAGGAATGTTTATACATCTTGTTATTCTACTAGCGTAATACATCCTATTTGATGTTGTATCCTATGAGGCGATCTTTTCTTTCTTCTTATATTCGCACGAACACACATTCATGTTCATATGCTTCGGTTTCGTGCAGGTGTATCTCGACCTTGCCTTAAACGTCATCTTGATTCGGGTCTCTTTCTTCCTTCGTGCGTCTTATATTCTTATGATCTTCAAAGCATCTTGTGTTGTTTTGTCGTCTCCCTCTGCCCGAGTCTGACAAAGTACAGTCAAGCACTCCTTTCTGTAGCATTCAATGTTCTTGTTCCCTAATTCAAACTCGTTCTTAGATGGAGCTATGGTGCTTTCCATGTGTCCTGATCTGGAGCTAGCGGTAGAATTTCTCGAAATGTGACTGATAACTTTCCAACTTCTTTTTATGCTTTTTGTTATTATCTTCTTATATTACTATTGTCTTTGGATCCATCCATATGGCAGACATATATTTTACTACTGCATTGTTTACCCGACCAGAACAACCAATTAATAATTTAATAATTGAATGGTAATCAGATTAAAATAATTGAGGGTAAGATTATTATAGCCAAGCATTTTACCTTTAAAAATTAGAGCAAACATAAACAAGTCCGTGTGTGCTCATAGTTTAAAATTTGCATTAAGTAGCATGGCACCGATTGGAAGGTACTCAATTACGTATGCTCATAGTTTCTGTGGACATGGTGCTTTGGCGATAGCTTTCACATCTATAGAGTTGAGTCATTCACCACAGAAAAAACATAGTATTAAATTTCTTAATTTTTTGTCTACATTAATTATGAAGAAAAGATGATGTGCAGGACTCACACCGAATCAGCGCACCGAATTAGCGTCATTACGTTTGTTGTCTACAGACTCCACACTGGGTAATTATTAAGGATGCATAATTTATGTAAAATGATATGTGAATTAAGTCATGGCTAATTTTTTTTAAAGCATAATTATATAAATTTATTAATCTGGTAAAGAGATTATATGTGGATAAATAGTTATAAAGTCATTTGGTACAATTTGGTTATAAAAAAAGGGATTGACTGGTTCCATATTTTTGTTGATAAATTTTTTTCCTGATTTCCATCAGCTGCGTGGTTAGCGAGTCCATCAGCTACTTGGTTGTCTTCTCTATAATTATGTTATATAACGTAATGAGGTATTTAGCATATTCTAAGTTTCATCTCCGTGACCATGCCTAAGATATACCAAGGCGGCTCCGCCGGAGATGTAAGAAATCTCATGAGGTTTTCCGAGTCCGATTCAAAGATGACTTTCGGCCACTGTCTTTCTGTTGCAGCTATGGAGGACAGAAGCATGACCCAGGTTACAGCTGGTTAACCAGTTGTGATTCCGAGCAGTTGTGTGATGTAATTTTATATAGTGGTAAAAAGAGGTTCGATTCTCGAACTTGTGAAGGTAATGATTTTAGAAAATATTTGACTAAATCTAAACTAATAAAAATCATGAAAATAAACTAGAGATGATTTTTAGAAAATATGGGGAAAACCAGGA
>JAJJMC010003761.1:843354-880021 GCA_023531435.1 Papaver californicum | reverse complement strand
CCCCCCCCCCCCCCCCCCCCCCCCCCCCCCCCCCCCCCCCCCCCCTGGCTGTTTTAAGAGTTTGGTGATGATTCTTTGGGGGGTTATAGAAGTCGGAAGGGTATTGTTATCTGGTTAATTGTTTGACCATAATATATCTTAGATAATTTTTTTTATTTAAAAAAATCAATATCCTTCATCAACAAATTTATTGATTATTTTGTTGGAATCTACATTAATGGCGAAGGATTATTAGTAAAATGATTCTTATTGATATTAGGATTTTAACAAACAAGATATTATTATTTTTTCCTCGGCGAAAATAAAAGATTGATTGAAAAAGGTTCACAAAGTCACAAGACGTAAGCAAAGAGAACCATCAAAATTGTACAGGACTGACCCTAAAACAAGCTCCACAAGGAGCCATCTAACTTGAAACAACAAGCAAACAAAAACTCAGAAAAGACACCCCCCCACCCCCACCCCCCCAAGAGATTAAGAAAGAAAAAAATGACCCCGATTTGATTTTACATTATCCAAAGATATGCCACTAAGAGGTTCTATATTCTTGCACCAGTAGTAATTCTGCATCTTCACTTTCTCGATGACTTACGACACTTCAAATTTAACATGATTAAAGACCAAATCATTCATGCAACTCCATATTGTATAGGTGATGGCTGCGGTGCCATAACACTTGACCTGTAGAGGAAAGTCCTTTAACACTCCAACCTTTAATAATCACACAATTTGGCATTACCCAATCTAAGACTACATAGAATCTAAAGTAAATTCATATTTTTGAAATTGTTGGACAATAAAGTAATAAATGCATGGCAGACTCACCCGTTTTGCAACACAACAAACAACCGTTTACCACCAAGGTTCCTTTTTTGTGAAGGGTATCCGTCGTCGCCATTTGTTTATGAAAAACTTGCCATAAGAAGAATCTTACCTTGTGAGTCCAGGGTACCGAACGTGTCGGCCCAACATAGCCTATCCTACGAAATCACGGGTCCAGCATATTGCATGCTATGTTGCGTTGTGTCGTGTCGTGCTGTGCCGACATACTTATTTTATGTATTCTAAAGAAAATATTTTTTAGATATTCAGATATATATGTAATATTATAGAAATAAGTCTATGTAAGGAAAATAAAATATCAAAAATTTGCTAGAATAAAGATTTTTCTGTGAAATATATGTGAAATGTGTGTATTGTACCGTGTTGTATAGTGCTTTATGCATGTTATAACGTGCTCTCTTTGTGCTGTCATGTGCTTCTTATTTATCTGTGCCGCCTACTGAACTGTGCCACTGTGCCAATCAGTCTGGCCCATCCCAACTCACGGAACTACCCTGCAGTGCTGAGCCATAAACGTGCAGGCACGACCCAACTTAAACCTATACATTACAGACTCTTTCAATATAGACATGTATAATGGTTGTCTAATCAATAGTTAATAAAAAACTAAGAAAAAGAAAAGATAACTGACAATTGTCTAAAGAAAGTTAACTAACTAACAGATAAATCCTAAAGGCGCACTCTATCACGCTTAGAGCAACCACAACACTTATACTCTATTAGGCCCTCTCAAGCTGAGATGAGAAGATAATAGTTTACTCAGCTTGTCCCTTAGAAAATCGAACATGTAAGTTATTAAACCTTTAGTAAAAACATAAGCTACCGAAGTATTAGTTAAGATGTAAACAATATTCATAACCTTAGACTAGAGAAGCTCTATTATAGAGTGAAAATCTAAAGCAACAAGCTCTATCCTTCTATGGAAGATTGAATTAGAAACAAGAGAATGTAGCGCTTGTTATCAAAAACCAGAGTAAGAAACAAGGCAGAAGAACCTTCAGCAGTTCAAAAACCCAGAACATCTCAGCAGTTGTATGCTTAAGATTGGTATTCAATTGGTGCAAAGACTTCACCGAATTAAAAAAATACAGTTTTCATGGATATCACATGACGAAGTATTTTTCCACTACCTACGCGCATAGGTGCTTTCAATAAACACCTTGATTTACTTCAGTGACATACAAAATATGAAATACTCCCTCTGCTCCACTTTAGATGAGAGTTTTTGAGTTTTCACACAGATTAAAGAGACTAAATTTTTTTCCATTTGTGTTCATGAAAAAAAGTCTTCAAACATTAATTGTTATTACTATGTTAAAAATATTTATGATTCCAAGAAAATATTCAATTTTTTCAAAGCCACAAACTATGAAGCAACTAAAATGCTCAACCTTCTAGAACACTTCAGTGCTGGGTCGGGACAAATGATTAACTTCAACAAATAAGGTTTTTTTTTTCCCTGCAACAACACTAGACCAACTCAACAAAACTCCATCATAAACCTTCTCAAGGTCCAAAAAATTCCTCTAGAGGATAAGTACCCTGGCTCTCCCATATTCACCAACAAATCAAAAGTAAAGACCTTCTACCCTATCATTAATAAGGTAAAAGCTAGATTGGTAGGATGGAAAGGGAAACTCCTCAACCCTTCAGGAAAAGTCGTTCTAATAAAACATGTAATTTCCTCTGTGTTAATATATCAAATGGGAAGCTTCAAAATCCCTAAGAAAATCTGCGAGGAGATGAACAGAATCCAAAGAAATTGTTTTTGGGGAAAAAACATTGAAAGTGGCAAATCAAAAGGAGTATATCTCAAAGCGTGGGATTCCGTCTGCAAATCTAAAGCAAGTGGGGGGGCTTGGATTTATGAAGATGGAAAAATTCAATAATGCTACCATCACTAAGCTGGGATGGAGAATCCTCCAGCAACCCGATTTTCTATGCTCTCAAATTATGAAAGCAAAATACTTCAAAAAATATGATTTTATGCAGCTATCCACCACCTCAAAGAAAGCGGATTCCTGGATATGGAAAGGGATCCAATCTGGAATCACTAATATCCATAAATGGGTTGTTTGAAAACTTGGAGATAGCAAAGATATTAACATATGGAAGGATAGGTGGATTCCCGGTATTGAACCACCTACCCAACCATCTATACATTGTCTTGATAATCTGCAAAAGGTGCACCAACTTCTAGATCAGAATGGGAAATGGAATGAGCAATTGCTCAATATCAGCTTCACCGCTGACATAACTACTAGAATAAGACTTCTTAGCATCCCATGGGGAGAAGCAAAGGACAGTGTCGAATGGCCTCTTACTCCCTCTGGCAAATTCACTTTGAAGTCTTTATTCAACAAACTAATGGACCAGCCAACAAAAACTGTGGATGGAAAATCTTGTTGGTCTAAAATCTGGAAAATAAGTACAAGCCATTTCATAGACACATTTTATATCTAAATTGTGCTCAATTCTCTATTCTACTTGTGCTTCATTTTGTACATATTATGGGTTTTTATGTCTTTGTAGGCCTTTTTGAGAAATAAATATTTATGCAAAATTGGCTCAAAAAGTTGTTAAAGGCACCCAGAAAAATTACTAAAGGCACCTGGGAAAATTGATAAAGGAACCCACCAGTTGGATTACGGGCACCCCCTTCAATTACAAAAATCCAGAAAGGGTGGGAAATTTTCTTTCACGCGCGAGAGAATTTTTTGAATGATTTTGAACCGAAGTTTATGAGATTTAAAACGTGTTTTTGATATCTCAAACTGAAGAAACAATCAAGATATGTTGAAACACGTCATTCATGAGACTTTTTCTCGTGAAAACAGGCTGCAAAATTCAAGTTGTTACCAGAAAAGGATAATACTCTCTGTTTGAGATTTATACGTATTTGGGGTTGGTTTTGGATGGATATTTGCATCCTTATCGATTAAGGAAGGCTACTTATGGTTCCCCAAGCCTATAAATAGAGAAGAGATCGAAGAAAAATTCATCCAGAGACGTGAAAAAAAATTCATAAGAAAAAGAAATTTTCTGCTGGTGAAGAAGAAGACGAAGAACATAATGCTAGAAAAAACAGTCGATGTTTCTGTTGCGCATTGTTTCATATTTTTTCAGCATCCAGGAACCGTACTTTATTGCTACTGTTTTCTATTCTATATATCCATACAGAGAATACAGTCTGTAACATTTATATTCGTATCAAATCTTCTATGTTATTTTTATTTCTTCATTGTAAAAACTTTTTGAGCTATGCATAATTATTTTGAGAGGGTTTCAAACATGATGAGCTAATCACCACCACTGGGGCGACGGAGGAAGCCATTTTTCCAATAATAAAGTGGTAATTCTTATTTTATTATTTTTTTTATAATTCTTTTATAATTATTTGCTTTGAATTAAATTTGGAAAAAGTGATTTTTATCAATTAGTTGTGTTTTCTTTTGATGGGTCATGCTGAGTCTAGAGCTTTTGATGTCTCATACTTTTGATTTACAACTAATATTTTGGAAATCTAACTTTGACTATATTTTGAACAAATTAATTATATGAATTGAAAGATAATTATTAATGGTAAATCACATGAAAAATTGGCTAATAGTGGAATCCTTAGACTCAGTTCTTTCCATAATTTGAAATCAATTTTACTTTAATCTTCTTTATTTTTAGTATTAAAAATTATGTTTAAAAATGAAATATTTACAAGTCTGAGTATCGAATCTTTTACCACTATTTCTAAAACACATCAATTCTTGGCGCCGCCGACGCGGACTTGTCTTTAGCTTTAGAGTTTTAGATTTATTTTTTAGCTTTTTATTTTTGTTTTTAGTATTATTTTTACTTTGTTATTTTACGTTTCTTTGGGTATTTATCTTTTTGGTACATGTTTTGGATTTTGGATTAAAAGGAAATTGAGCTAATTGGCTTTGGTGATTAAAGACTTGGAGTTAAAGTTAAAGCTAAAAGAACGAAAAAGACGAAAAAGAATTTTATTTTTAAATATATTTTATTTTATTTATTTATTTTTTGTTTTTTTTTTTTAGAAAATTGTATTAGGAAATCTTTGATTATTCTTGTAATTTTTTTCTTTTAGTTCTGAATACTTTTGGACTTTATTTTGGGACTTTGGACATAAACTACAACAGGGAAGGAAGACAATTACTATATTGTCTCGTCCACTCAGGTTCGTACACTGACACAGGAGTCGGTGGCCCGAGTCGACTACAAACGATTCATCCCCCGTCTGGTACGGGAGGTAAGACTCGATCAACCCACGAATCCCCTGCAAGTGGGTTTACTGTATTTCTTCTATGCTTATATGTTGAGGAACTGAATACAGAGTTATTTTCTAGTAAAGGGAAATAAATGGCCATACAAGATAAGGACTCGTATTTCATCACAGTTTTCTTCTTGCGCGCTTTAGGAACACGTTACCAAACGCGAACCTAAGCTTAAAATTTGACTAAAAAGATACCGATAGGGTAACGAGCTTATAAGAAAGTCATTCAAAAGGACCGTATTGGTTACTCTGTTATCCTAACTCAAAGTTCAGGAAGATTATTTTAAGTTGATTAGAGCCTCCTTGTTTCCAAAGAGTCATGGTTATCAAAGATCCTTAGAGCTTATCTTGTTTCTGTTCGACTTAATCTAATTCGGATCGTTCTAAGAGGTTTGCTAAAATTGTAACTAGTTTCATTTCGAAGGAATAGAAGCTGGTCTAGAAACAATCTAAGTGGATCCATCATGCTCTTTGTTAGCTAGATTCAATAGGTTTGATTAGGTTGAGTCATCCATGCTTGTGATTGTTTAGAATTTCATTCAAATTAGGATTTATTTTTTTAGTGTATGCCAAGGACGCTTGAAATCATCACTGAGCGATTTTGGAAAAGAGACACTCTAGGTCGTTTGATTAGTAACAAACCTAGTAGTTCTGTCCCTGGAAACGAGGACCTCGAGGACTCTTCTTTTGAGGGCCCTGTTTTTGGATATTTCAACTTTGAGAACTTGACACTGTGTAAATAAGTTACTCCTAGTCCTTTGATAGTGCCAGCAATAGCAACTTTAAAAGCTTTGTTGAACCCGACTATAGCTTCTCGTCCATCATGTATCAAGTTAGCTGAAACTGAAGCATACTATGAGTTGAAACCTGGGACCATACAGATGCTCTCAATCTTCTTAGAGAAAGAAAATGAAAACCCTTATTTCCATGTTAGAGATTTTGAGGAAATAAGTAGTGCCATCAGGATTAAGGACCTAGATGACGAAGCATTGAAACTTAGATTGTTTCCTTTTTCACTAAGATATAAAGCCAAATCTTGGCTATATAGTTTGACTTCCGAGTCATATGAAACCTATGAACAACTTACATCTGCCTTTTTCCAGAAGTTTTTCCCTGGGCAATAAACATCATCTATTAGGCAGCAGATTTGGACATTTGCTCAACAAGAGGAAGAATCTTTATATAGGTATTTGGAAAGGTTCAATGACTTATTATCACAATATCCTCATCATGGTTTAGAAAAAGTAAGGCTAGTTCAGATCCTCTACAAGGGTTTAAATTATTCGACAACAACCATGGTTGAGTCTTTATGCACAAGTGGGTTTGAAAATAAAACTGTCAGTGGTGCGATGACATTTTTGAATGAAATCGCCAACAAAACCCAGCAATGGGAAAACAGTAGGGATCCCTAGAAAATAATTCTTCTAAGTAGAGGAAATGTCAATAGGGTAGAATGATCTTTTGAATCATATGCCAAAATAACAGCTATATCAAAAAGGTTAGAAGCTTTAGAACTGAGTCAATCTAGTTGTATTGAGCCCAAGTCATTTTGGGAAGGACATATTGTTGAAGAGCAAGCCCATGCTCTTTATAATAACACTAGATTTGATAATCATCAGAAGTTTGACCCTTATTTAGAAACCTATAAGCATGGTTGGAAAAACCATCCTAACCTTTCTTGGTCCAAGGTCCAGAGTCAAGGTCAGTCTAGTAATTCTAAGGTTCCCCCAGGTTTTGGTTATACTAAGAACCCTTCTGGATCCGATAAATAAGACGATCATGAGTTTAGAAGAGTCTCTCGCCTTATTAAATGAGAACACTATCAATTTTCAGCAGTCAGTCAACCAAAGTTTATAAGAAAATCAAAAGATTGTTCAGGCTAACAGTTAGGCTATTTCCAATTTAGAAACCCAGGTTGGTTAAATTGCTGAGTCTTTGAGAGAATGAGAAAAATGCAAGTTCCCTAGTCAACCACACCCCAATCCTAGAGGAATTCTGGTGAGAAATCATCAACCATACCCCAATCCCATTAGATGCAATTAGGCAGATTCCTACTTATGCCAAGTTCCTTAAGGATATGTGTACGTGAAGGAGAAATATTAGTGTACAAAAGAAAGCCTTTCTAGCTAGTCATGTAAGTTCAATTATCCAGAACAATACAACTCCTAAGTACAAAGACTCAGGTTCCCCAACCATTTCTTGCACAATAGGTAACTACCGTGTTGAGAAAATGTTACTTAACTTAGGAGCCAGTGTGAACTTACTTCCGTACCATGTGAACCTCCAGCTAGGACTTAGTGATATGAAACCTACTCACATAACACTGCAATTAGCTGATAGGTCTGTAAAAATTCCTCGTTGTGTCATAGAGGATATTCTTATTGAGGTCGATAAGTTTATTTATCCAGTGGATTTTATTTTCCTTGATACCCAACCTGTCCCTGACCCAGAGAATCAGATACCTGTGATATTAGGTCGCCAGTTTTTAGCTACATCTGATGAGATCATTAACTGTCGAAATGGTATTATGAACTTATCTTTTGGTAATATGACTATTGAGATGAATATTTTCAATATTAGAAAGAAACCACATGAGCTAGATGACACGTGCATTGAAGAGGTGAACATGATAGGAACATTAGTTCAGGAGTCATTACCAAACACTTTGTTAGAAGATCCATTAGAGAAATGCCTAGCCCACTTTGGGTTTGATTTTAATGATGATAATGTGATTAATGAGGTGAATGCTTTGTTAGACTCAGCCCCTTTGATAGACACTAGTGATAGACACATTTTTATGTCTAAAATTGTGCTCGATTATTTATTTTGATAGTGTTCGATTTTGTACTTATTATGGGTTTTTATGTCTTTGTAGGTATTTTCGAGAAATAAATATTTTTGGAAAAATCGGTTCAAAAAGTGTAAAAGGCACCCTGCAAAATTAATAAAGGCACCCGCCAGATGGATTGGGGGCACCCCTTTTTCAAATTCAAAAACCGAAATTGGCGGGAAGAAAAGTTACGTGAAGAGGAAATTTCTGAGTTGTTTCTGAACCGAGTTTTAAGGGATTTTGTGGTGATTTCAAGTTACCAAAATTAAGAAACAATCAAAAGAAGTAAAAACACACCATTCAAGAGAGGTTTACACCGTGAAAATGGCTGGAAAATCCGAGCATACACCGAAAAAAAGAAACACACTTTGATTCGGATTAACAATGAGTTGGAGTTGTTTGTGGATATATTTTTGCATCCTTATCGGTTAAGGAAGGCTATTAGGGTTTACTAATCCTGTAAATAGCAAAGAATATCAAGAAAAAAATCATCCAGAGTCCACAGAAAATTTCAGGAAGAAAAAAAAAAATTGTTGGTGAAGAAGACACGAAGAACATAAGGCTCCAGAGAACTTTCATTTTTTCCGTTGCTTATTCCTTTAAATTTCTGCAGAGGCAGAGTCCGTACTTTATTTCTGTTCTATTCAGCCACACAAAGAACACAATCTGTCACGCTTATAAGCGTATCCGTTCTCCTGTGTTACTTTTGTTTCTTCTTTGTAAACACTTTTGAGCTATGAAAAACTATTTTGAGAGTGTTTCCAACATGATGATCTAATCACCATCACTGGGGCGACGGAAGAAGCTATTTTTTCCAATAATAAAATGGTAATTCTTATTTTATTTATTTATTGAATTCTTTTACTATTATTTGCTTTGAATTAAAATTGGAAAAAAAGGTTTTTAACAACTAGTTATGTTTTGTTTTGATCAGTCATGCTTAGCTTAGAGCTTTTGATGTCTCATGCTTTCGATTAACAATTATTATTTTGAAAACCTAATTTTGGCAATATTTTGGATAAACTGAATATACGAGTTGCAAGAATTTTATCACTTGAAAAATTGGATAATGGTGGAATCCTTAGTCTCAGTCCTTCCCATAATTTGAAATCAATTTTACTTTAATCTGTTTTATTTTTAGTTATTTAAAATTAGGTTTAAAAATCGAATCTTTACAAGTGTAAGTATCGAACCTTTTACCACTATTTAAAAACTACATCAACTAGTAATGGATGGAAACCTAAGTTCGACCTTCTACCAGTTTCTAAGTCTACCCTAGTTCCTTCTCTAGAAGAGCCTCCTAAGTTGGACCTTAAACAACTACCAGATACTCTGAAGTATGTGTATTTAGGCCCATCTGAGACTTTGCTGTGATTGTAGCATCCGACTTGGATAGTAACCAGGGAAGTAGGCTAGTGATCGTGCTTTAAGACTATAAAGAAGCTTTAGGGTGGACCATAACATACATTAAGGGTATAACTTCTACTGTTTGTATGCATCAGATTCATTTAGAGGATGATACGAAACCGTCTAGGGAGATGCAACGTCGACTTAACCCTAACATGAAAGAAGTAGTTCGAACTGAGGTGCTGAAGTTGTTAGATGCAGGTATTATCTACCCTATTTCAGAAAGTAAGTGGGTCAGCCCCGTTCAGGTTGTTCCCAAGAAATCAGGTATCACTGTAGTCCAGAATGATAACGATGAGTTAATCCCAACCCGAGTGACCACGGGGTGGCGTGTTTGTATTGACTATATAAAATTGAACAAGGTCACAAGGAAGGACTACTTTCCCCTTCCTTTCATCGAACAAATGCTTGAGAGATTAGCTGGACATAACCATTATTGCTTGCTAGATGATTTTTTTTGGTCATAATCAGATTGTTATTTCCCCAGAAGATTAAGAGAAAACCACTTTTACCTGTCCCTTTGATACCTTTGCATATAGGCGCATGCCTTTCGGGTTGTGCAATGCACCCGCTACTTTTCAACGTTGTATGATGAGCATATTTTCTGACATGGTAGAACGGTTTCTAGAGGTCTTTATGGATGCTTTTTCAGTATTTGGGTCATCTTTTGATGAGTGCTTGCATCATTTGACATTAGTGTTGACTAGATGTAAGGAAAATAATTTAGGTCTTAATTGGGAAAAATACTATTTCATGGTTTAATCAGGAATTGTTTTAAGGCATATCGTATCTTCGAAGGGTATAGAGATAGACAAAGTCAAAGTTGACCTTATTAAGACTTTACAGGTTCCCAAAACTGTACGAGATGCTAGGTCATTCTTAGGGCATGCAGGTTTTTATCGTCAATTCATTAAGGATTTTAGCTTGATTTCTAGACCTCTTTGCAATTTGCTTGCAAAAGATGTTAAGTTTGTATTTGATGATGCTTGTTTAGAGGCTTTTGAGAAGCTTAATACCTTACTCACTACCTCCCCCATAGTCCAGGCACCTAACTGGAACCTACCCTTTGAGATAATGTGCGATGCTTCAGATTATGCTATTGGTGTTGTGTTAGGTCAGCGAGAAAAAAAATTACTTCGTGTGATTTACTATGCTAGCAAAACCCTGAATGATGCCCAACTGAACTACACCACCACAGAAAAGGAACTGTTAGCTTTTTTTTTTCCTTAGACAAGTTTAGATCTTATCTCTTAGGTTCTAAGGTTATAGTCTTTACCGATCATGCTGCTTTGAAGTACCTTTTGTCTAAGAAGGATACTAAACCTATATTAATTAGATGGATCCTATTACAAGAATTCTTGCTAGAAATTAGAGACAAAAAGGGTGCAGAAATTGTAGTAGCATACCACTTGTTTAGACTTGTTATGGACCCCTGATGATTCTCCTCCTGTGAGAGATAGTTTTCCTAATGAACAACTATTCTTTGTTTCCCAATTACCTTGGTTTGTGAATATAGTAAATTATCTTGTTACTGGGTGAATGCCTCAACACTGGGGTAAACAAGATCGTTCTAAGTTTTTAGCCGAGGTAAAGCATTTCTTTTGGGACGATCCTTATCTATTTAAGTATTGTCCATACCAGATTATTAGGAGATGCATACCTGAGAGTGACCAGTCCCGTATTATTTCCTTTTGTCATGATCATGCTTGTGGCGACCACTTTACTGCTAAGAATACTACTGCTAAGATATTGCAGTGTGGATTCTACTGGCCTTCGGTGTTTAAAGACTCCCACAGTTACCGTGCTGCTTGTGAGCGTTATCAGAAGTTAGGAACCATTTCCCGTATAAAGATGATGCCTTTAAACCCTATTTTAGTTATTGAGGTCTTTGATGTGTGGGGCAATGATTTTATGGGTCCTTTTCCTAATTATTTTGGTTATTTTTACATCTTTGTTGTTGTAGACTATGTATCTAAGTGGGTAGAGGAGGTTTCGTGTAAAAAAAACGACCACAAGGTTGTGGTCCAGTTTTTGAATGATAACATATTTGCACGTTTTGGTACACCGCGAGCTATAATTAGTGATGGACGGTCACACTTTTGTAATCGATCGTTTAAGCTTTTGATGAAGAAATATGGTATTACCCACAAAGTAACTACCAAATATAACCCACATACTAGTGGTCAAGTAGAGGTTTCCAACAGGGAGATAAAACATATTCTAGAGAAAAAATTTAATCATAATAGGAAAGACTGGTCATTAAGGCTTACTGATGCCTTATGGGCTTACCGTATTGCGTTTAAAACCCCCATTGGAATGTCACCTTATCGTCTAGTTTTTGGCAAGGCATGTCACCTTCCCGTCGAGTTAGAACATAGAGCATATTAGGTTGTAAAGCAATTAAATTTTTTACTTGACAAGGCAGGAGCTCACAGGAAGCTCTAGATCAATGAGTTGGAAGAGATTCGGAAAGATGCATATGATAGTGCTAGGGAGTATAAGAACAAAATGAAACTTGTGCATGATAGAAATATTTTAAAAAAGTTATTTTCTCCAGGTCAAAAAGTTCTTTTGTATGATACTCGTCTGCATTTATTCCCCGAGAAGTTACGCTCTCGGTGGACCGGTCCTTTTGTTGTTCACACTTTTTTTCCTCATGGTGCTATTGCGATTGAGACTCAAGATGGTAGAAGTGATGTAGTTTTTAATATTAGTAAAATAGGTTCGATTCTCGGACTTGTGAAGATTTTTCTAGACCTAATTTTGAATAACAGAAAATAAAGAGAATTAAAACAATTTGATTTTAAAATGGATGAAGAAAAACTAGGGCTTAAGATTCCACCATTAACCAATACTTCATTGATAACATCTAACAATTCTTATATTCGATTTAATACAAATATGCCAAAGAATAGGTTTTTGAAAGAATAATTGTTAATCAAGGGCATGAGACATCAAGAGTTTAAAAACCAAGTATGACCCATCGGAAGAAAACACAATTGTTTGAGAAAAACCATTTTTTCAATTTTAATTCAAGCAATTAATAATAAAAGAATTGTATAATAAATATAATTAATATAGAAGTTACCACAATTATTAGATGAACGGATTCCTCCGTCGCCCTAGTGATGGTGATTAGCTCATTGTAATGGAAACACACTCAAAATAGACTTTCATTGCTCAAAAGGTGCTTACAATGGTGAAAAAGGAGTAACACAGAAGTTTTGAGATGTATATAAATGTTACAGTGAAGTGATCTCAGTGTTACAGAAGAAATAAAAGGAAACAGGAAAGAAGAACGAACTGATACCGCAGTAGAAATAAGACTGCCTTAGCAACTGAAGATATGACTGAAACAACAACAGAAAGAATGACAGTTCAGCGACAGTCTTATGTTCTTCAGCGTCTTCTTCTTCGCAGCAGCAGTAGTTTTCCTGTTTTCTTTTTCTCTTTTATGGCATCTCCTCCCTGCGATTTCCTCCCTTCTCTTTGATATATATAGGGTTATTAAACCCTAGGAAGTCTTCTAAGTTGATAAGGAATCATAAAACACGTTCAAATCATCCTCTAATTACGTGTGAAACCGAAACAGGGAGGAACTTGGTTTTCTGTCCAAATTCACTTCTGCGAACCAATTTTCACGCCAAAACACGTTTGTGACGTGTGTTTATGATATTCTGGTTGTCTAATTCACTTTGGGTGAATTTTAATTACTCAACTCTCCCAAAATCACGCAAAATAAGCCAACAGAAGTTCTTCCCGAAATAAAAAGACTTTCCCGCCTTAATCGGAATTTTGAAATCAAAAGGGGGGTGCCCCCAATCCAAAGTGTGGGTTCCTTGATCACTTCTCCTCGGGTGCCTTTAGTAATTTTTCCGAGTGCCTTTAACAACTTTTTGAGCCAATTTTTTCCAGGTTATTCATTTCTCCACAATACCTATAAAAACACAAAAAACCAATAAAAGTACAAAATCGAACACTAACAAAATAGAAAATCGAGCGCAATTTAGACAAAAAACTGTGTCTATCAAATACCCCCAAACTTACTATTTGCTAGTCCTCGAGCAAATCTAATCTAGAAATAAAATCCTAACTCACTTTCGCAGGAATCGCGACTACATTTAGCATATGTAATAAGCCTTTAAACCCCTAGGTGTCCCTAGTGGACGAGTTTTGTCTCATGAGGGTTTACAAGAGGTATACCCACAAAACCTTTACTCCATATTTTAGCGACTCGTGAACGATTAAGGATAGACACTAAACAAGCTATTTAGTTGGCTTACTCAATTCTTCGGCTGTGGGAATCATTACCCTATATGAGTCCAATTGTTGTACACGAGTGTTTACTCAAGCATACTAAAATTCATATATAATACAACAGAGCTCTACTCAGATAATCGTTCAACCACAAGACTCAGATTCTATCATAGTTCAATCACATGAAAATATTTAGAAGATGGACATGGAAAATATGAAGGTTGCACGTGTTGACTACGGTGAACGGTGTTTCCCATATCTGTCTGAAGGTCAGTGCCATGATGAAACCTAATGAATTGAGATACGCACCCACTGGTCTTAAATCTAATACTAATATCGATTCAACTGGTATATACATGGGTTCCAGCGATCGACTTATTGAAAATAAAACAATAAATGTATTGACAACATGATTGGATCACATTGAATCCAAGCGCATGGTTCTTATCAGCATCTTACATGATAGTTCTCATGGATCCTGAGTTCCACGATTGCTTAGGCGACGGAGGCAGGGAGAACACACACATATATCTATCAAAGTGTCAATATTCTATTTATTTATTTTTTCTTTTCTCTTTTTTTAAAAAAGAAAAAAAATTTAAATACAATAATGGGGCTTGATCTCAAAACATTCTGTTTCATCCTGACGGCGATAAAAATTTTATACTGGGCCCCACCAAATCACTTAGAGAAGCACAAAATTGCAAAAGGAAAAACAGAAAGTGATATGGTCAAGATAGACTCCAAGATGTGGTGACGAATATCATGCTATTTATAACACCTGAACTCTGTCCTTTTATGAATAGACCATTTAACTAGGCACACCAATTCCTATAGAAAAAGAGCTAAGTTTCCATCTACCTAGAATGGTTAGTGTCACCGTGAATTGTTCACAAGCTTCTAGACTTTGAAGTTTTTATTATTGCACTAAAAAGTTTCTCCCTTACCCCCAAACTCAAAACAAACAGTGTCCTCAATGTTTCTAAAGATGAATGATTAAAAGCATGAACAAGGAGAAACTGTTACCAATCGAAGGAAAAAAGTTAAGGAAAGATTTTACCGTGTCGCATGAGCATGGGTTACCTCCCAAGAAGTGCTAAGTTTAAAGTCTTCATCCAGACTAAGAAAGAATTAGTCACCTCATAAAATCATACAACAATAATATGAACAACTGTGGGTCATCTGAATCAAATAGTGTTATCCAAAATAGAAGAAAACTGCAACAGGCCAAGAAAATGAACAAACCGAGCACACCCTTACTAGTTTTCTGTTTAAGACAACTACTTCTAGCTGTGTTTCAGGTTCTATAGAAGGGTCTAGATAAAATATTTTCATAGGCTTGATTTCCTCGTAGGCAGGATCAACAGGATCAGGTTGTAGAGTCTGGAGTAACTCAACTAAGAACTTAGAACCACATAGCAATAACCTGAATAATTTTGGATCCTCAAAGTCAATCATATTTGACTCACACAATTGACTACTATGAAGGTGGTCATTCTTAAGCAAATGTGTTTTAATTCCCTAAAGTAATTAGTTTTAGTCTTAAAACTTAATAACAGACACATTTGTAATTCAAACGTTCCCAAATATGGAAGAAAATATTTTGGTGGGAAAACAAAGTCAATCTTGGTATTATCGCCTAGGTAAACCACATCGACCAGAGGATGGGTTTATAACAACTGAACTTCTTTCGGGACATGATTAGGCTCGGGAAACAGTTCTTGAAGATAGTCTCTTAATATGGTAGAGGCACAAATATCAAGTCCCAAGTGAGGTACTTTTAAAAGAGTCAAAGGTAAAGCACAGGGAGAATGATAATCACCCCCAAACTTAGAATTTTGGGTGTCCCTAGATAGACTAGTGACAATTTCCCTAATTTCTAGATCATCAGATTCCTGAAAATGGTCAATTGCTTTTTCTGGGTTATAATCAAGTGGTGTATCCTCACTCATATTTAAAATCTCTACGGGTCTATCTTTGTTATCTAAGACTATTGTTTCTAAATCGTTGGACTCTAAAACAGTATTCTCAGGATAAATACGTCCCTCTAAACCATTATCGGCTTCAAATCAAGAAAGTTCTACATCGTCTAAAACAATGGTATCTTTAGTCAAATCCTCTTACTTTTGAATAGGTGAATACTCATTAAAATTATTTGGATTTGAACCAGAACTAACATTATCATCATGAAGCACAATTGGAGTGACAATTTCCCGATTACTCTGCATGTATATTTCAAGTTCTTCACCAATACTATCATCATCATCATAATAACATGAAGATGCTTGAACCTCGTCTACATAAGTAGTGTTACCAATTATATCGTCGTCCTCTTGACTATGTGAATAATTATCAAGGATAGCACTATATTGGCAATTAAGATCATTTTGAACAATATTATTCTTTGCATAAATTTCATTCACACTTAATCTAAACCTTTTTGTACTCCCAGTCAACTCCCTGAGGGATTCTTTTAGAAAATCAAATTGATCATAAGGGGTACTGGTTTGCAACTGCTCGTGTGATTCTTCTAGAGGCATAATAGGTTCATGGGTAGTACTAGATTGCATCTGCTTTAGGGTATCCCTCCAAGACAAAGAATTACAATTTTTCTCACTTTCATGTTCATAAGACGGGTGTATGTACAATAGTAATTGGGATCACCCTGGTATGAGTAATAACCTCCAAAAGGTTGGTGGTGATCCCGACTACTATCCACACAATGTTGATAGTATGGATAATGTCTATTTTGGAATTCAGTCGGATATTCATTGTATTGGTCCTCATAATACCAGTTCGACATTTTCTAAAAAAACTTCCTAATATAGTAAAAAAATCTAAGAAAATAAATCCTAACATGAAGGGGGTTCTAAACATTCACAAACAAGGCCGACTCAACCAAATCAAACCTATTGAATCTAGCGAACAAAAAGCATGATGGCTCCACTTAGATTGTTTCTAGACCAACTTTTATTCCTTCAAAAGGCAACTAGTTACAGTTTTAGAAAACCTCTTAGAATGATCCGAATTAGATTAAGTCGAAAAGAAACAGGATAAGCTCTAAGGAGCTTTGATAACCCTGTATCTTTGGCAACTTTTCACTGGGTTACAAGACGGCTCTAATCAACTTAAAATAATCTTCCTGAACTTCGAGTTAGGCTAACAAAGTAACCAATACAGTCCTTTTGAACGAGTTTCCTATAAACTCGCTACCCTATCGGTCTCTTTCTAGTCAAAATTTTAAGGTTTAGGTTTGCGTTTGGTAACGTGTTCCTAAAGCGGGAAAGAAGGAAACGGTGATGAAATCCGAGTCCTTATCTTGTATGGCCATTTCTTGCCCTTTACTAGAAAAGTAAAACCGTATTCAATTCCTCAACATATATGCATATGAAGGAATACAACAAACCCACTTGCAGGGGATTCGTGGGTTGAACGAGTCTTACCTCCCATACCAGACGGGGGATGAATCAGTTGTAGTCGACTCGGACCACCGACTCCTATGTCAGTGTGCGAACCCGAGGGGCCGAGACAATATCGTAATTTTCATCTTTCCCTGTAGCAGTTTATATTTAAATTTCGTAGGGTTTAAAAATAAATAAAGTGTCCAAAAATCCAAAAGAAAGTCCAAAAAGAAGTGTCCAAAATAAAAAACAATTACAGAAACAATTAAAATCCAAGTCTTTAGCTTTAATTCAAAGTCTTTGGCTCACTTTCTTTTCGATCCAAAATCCAAAACCTGTAGCAAAAAGATAAATACCAAAAGAAACGTAAAATAGAACAAAGTAAAATAATAAAAATAAATAATAATTGATAAAAATAAATCTAAAACTCTAAACCTAAAAACAAATCCGCGTCGGCGGCGCCAAAAATTGATGTAGTTTTTAATAGTGGTAAAATATGTTCGATTCTCGGACTTGTGAAGATTTAATTTCTAGACCTAATTTTTAATAACAGAAAATAAAGAGAATTAAAACAATTTGATTTTAAAATAGATGAAGAAAAACTAGGGCTTAAGATTCCACCATTAACCAATACTTCAGTGATAACATCTAACAATTCTTATATTCGATTTAACCTAAATATGCCAAAGATAGGTTTTGAAAGAATAATTTTTAATCAAGAGCATGAGACATTAAGAGTTTAAAAACCAAGTATGACCCATCATAAGAAAACACAATTATTTGAGAAAAACCATTTTTTCAATTTTAATTCAAGCAATTAATAATAAAAGAATTGTAGAATAAATATAATTAAAATAGAAGTTACCACAGTTATTGGATGAACGGCTTCCTCAGTCGCCCCAGTGATGGTGATTAGCTCATTGTAATGGAAACACACTCAAAATAGACTTTCATTGCTCAAAAGGTGCTTACAATGGTGAAAAAGGAGTAACACAGAAGTTTTGAGATGTATATAAACGTTACAGTGAAGTGATCTCAGTGTTACAGAAGAAATAAAAGGAAACAGGAAAGAAGAACGGACCGATACCGCAGTAGAAAAAATACTGCCTTAGCAGCTGAAGATACGATTGAAACAGCGACAGAAAGAATGACAGTTCTGCGACAGTCTTATGTTCGTCAGCGTCTTCTTCTTCTTCGCATCGGCAGTTTTCCTGTTTGCTTTTTTTCTTTTCTGGCAGCTCCTCCCTGCGATTTCCTCCCTTCTCTTTGATATATATAGGGTTATTAAACCCTGTGAAGTCTTCTAAATTGATAAGGAATCATAAAACACGTTCAAATCATCCTCTAATTACGTGTGAAACCGAAAAGGGAGGAACTCGGTTTTCCTTCCAAATTCACTTCTGCCAACCAATTCAGGCCAAAACACGTATGTGACGTGTGTTTATGATATTCTGGTTGTCTAATTCACTTTGGGTGAATTTTAATTACCCAAAATCACGCAACATAAGCCAACAAAAGTTCTTCCCGAAATAAAAAGACTTTCCCGCCTTAATCGGAATTTTGAAATCAAAAGGGGGGTGCCAATCCAAAGTGTGGGTTCCTTGATCACTTCTCCCAGGGTGCCTTTAGTAATTTTTTCGAGTGCCTTTAACAACTTTTTGAGCCGATTTTTTCCAGATTATTTATTTCTCTACAATACCTATAAAAACATAAAAAACCAATAAAAGTACAAAATCGAACACTAACAAAATAGAAAATCGAGCGCAGTTTAGGAAAGACTGGTCATTAAGGATTACTGATGCCTTATGGGCTTACCGTATTGCGTTTAAGACCCCCATTGGAATGTCACCTTATCGTCTAGTTTTTGGCAAGGCATGTCACCTTCACGTCGAGTTAGAACATAGAGCATATTAGGTTGTAAAGCAGTTAAATTTTTTACTTGACAAGGCAGGAGCTCACAGGAAGCTCCAGCTCAATGAGTTGGAAGAGATTCAGAAAGATGCATATGATAGTGCTAGGGAGTATAAGAAAAAAATGAAACTTGTGCATGATAGAAATATTTTAAGAAAGTTATTTTTTCCAGGCTAAGAAGTTCTTCTGTATGATACTCGTCTGCATTTATTCCCCGGGAAGTAACGCTCTCGGTGGACCGGTCCTTTTGTTGTTCGCACTGTTTTTCCGCGTGGTGCTATTGAGATTGAGACTCAAGATGGTAGAAGTCCTTTCAAGGTTAATGGTCAGAGATTGAAACCATTTTTAGAGCCTTTTACTATAGGTGATGTTGAGGAGGTCCTTCTGGAGGACCTTGTTTACTCTGATTGACCATCAGGGTTGTTTTTGTACATTAGCCGATTTTTGTAAATTTTTAGGTTTTTATTTTCTGTCTTATTCTCCATAGAAGGATTGCTATGCTTCACCCAAGTACTATCTTTCTAACTTACCTCTTTATTCCTCTTGTTACTTATCTATTGGTACTGCTCTTCATTTTGAAACATTGAGGACATTGTTTGATTTAAGTTTGGGGGTAAATGATAAACTTTTAGTGCAATAATAAAACTCCAAAATTTAGAAGCTTGTGAACAATTAAGGATGACACTAACCAGTCTAGGTAGATGGAAACTTAGCTCTTTTTATATAGGAATTAGTGTGCCCAGTTAAATGGTATATTCATAAAAGGACATACTTCAGGTGTTAGAAATAACATGATAGTTGTCACCATATCTCGGAGTCTATCTCAACCATATCACCTTCTGTTTTTATTTTTGCAATTTATGTTTCTCTATGTGATTTGGTAGGGCACTAGTATCGAATTGTTATCTCCGCCAGGTGGAGTAAAGTGTTTGAGATCAAGCCCCATTATTTTTACTTAAAAAAATTCGAGTATTGACACTTTGATAGCATTATGTGTGTGTTCTCCCTGTCTCCGTCGCCTAAGCAATCGTGGAACGCAGGATCCAACTAAATAGCTTGTTTAATGTTTACCCTCAATCGTTCAAGGTAGCTAGGATTTGGAGTAAAGGTTTTGTGGGTATACCTCTTGTAAACCCTCACGAGACAAAACTCGTCCACTAAGGACACCTAGGGGTTTAAAGGCTTATTACATATGCTAATGTAGTCGCGATTCCTACGAAAGTGAGTTAGGATTTTATTTTATTTCTAGATTAGATTAGCTCGAGGACTAGCAAATAGTAAGTTTGGGGGTATTTAATAGCTACATTTTTGTGTCGAAATTGTGCTCAATTCTCTATTCTACTAGTGCTTGATTTTGTACTTATTATGGGTTTTTATGTCTTTGTAGGTATTTTTGAGAAATAAATATTTATGGAAAAAGCGGCTAAAAAAGTTTCTAAAGGCACCCAGAAGAACTGATAAAGGCACCCACCGGTTTGATTACGAGCATCCCCTTTCAATTTCAAAATCCGAAAAGGGAGGGAAAATTTCTTTCACGCGTAAGAGAATTTTTTGAATGATTTTGAACCGAAGTTTATGGGATTTAAAACATGTTTTTGAAATATCTCAAATTGAAGAAACAATCAAGATAGGTTGAAACACATCATTCATGAGACTTTTTCTCGTGAAAACTGGCTGCAAAATTCAAGTTGTTACCGGAAAAGGATAATACTCTCTGTTTGAGATATGTATTTGGAGTTGGTTTTGGATGGATATTTGCATCCTTATTGATTAAGGAAGGATACTTAGGGTCCCCCAAGCCTATAAATAGAGAAGAGATCGAAGAAAAATTCATCCACAAACGTGAAAAAAATTTAGAAGAAAAAGAAAATTTTTATTGGTGAAGAAGAAGACGAAGAACATAAGGCTAGAAAAAACAGTCGTTGTTTCTGCTGCGTATTGTTTCATAGTTTTTCAGCGTCCAGGAACCGTACTTTATTGCTATTGTTTTCTATTCTCTTCATCCACACAGAGAGCACAGTATGCAACATTTATATTCGTATCAAATCATATGTGTTATTTTTATTTCTTCACTGTAAACACTTTTTGAGCTATGAACAATTATTTTGAGAGTGTTTCAAACATGATGAGGTAATCATCATCACTGGGGCGACGGAGGAAGCCATTTTTCCAAAAATAAAGTGGTAATTCTTATTTTATTAGTTTTTTACAATTCTTTTATAATTATTTGCTTTGAATTAAATTTGGAAAAAAATGATTTTTATCAATTACTTGTGTTTTGTTTTGATGGGTCATGCTGAGTCTAGAGCTTTTGATGTCTCATACCTTTGATTTACAACTAATATTTTAAAAACCCAACTTTGGCAATATTTTGAATAAATTAAATATATGAATTGCAAGATAATTATTAATGCTATCACTTAAAAAATAGCTAATGGTGGAATCCTTAGTCTCAGTTCTTTCCAAAATTTGAAATCAATTTTACTTTAATCTTCTTTATTTTTAGTATTAAAAATTAGGTTTAAAAATCAAAACTTTACAAGTCTGAGTATCGAATCTTTTGCCACTATTTCTAAAACACATCACCCTTTCATAAAAATCTTCATATGAAGTGTACTCATTCGATTCTACCAACCAGTATAAGAGTGGTTAAAATCCTAAGATACATCGACACAGAGTGCAAAATGTGGAATGCTAGCACTGAATCTATTTCACACCTGTTTATCCACTGCCCTGTTGCTAAGGGAGTGTGGAAAAATCTGCACTTTGAACATAAAGATATCTATAATTGCACACAGGACTTCCATGAATGGTTGACTGATCTTTTTAGAAAAACTGAAAAAAGACTTGGTAGCATAAAACGGAGAGACTTATGTGCTATTGTGTTATGGCACATCTGGAAATCTAGATGTGACAATGCGTTCAACAAAACAAAACCCAACTCTGCTACCACTGTTGCTGCTATAAGAAGATATATAAATCTCTAAATAACCATTCTTAACCCTACAAGGGATAATTATTGTCATATCTTCTATGGGGCTAATCAAGCATGTAAAAAAGATATTGAATGGAACGCAAACTGGACCTGACCAGCTTTAATGGCTATGAAAATTAATATTGCTCTTGCTTTTTCGGATAACCCTACTAACAACAGTGTTGGTCTTCTCTTAACAGATTATAACGGGAACTGCAGAGGAGCCAGAAGATACCCTTCCCCAACAACCACAAAAGATCAAATCTTGAAAATGGAAGTTGAGCATGCTTTCAATTGGGCTATTGAAGTGGGAATCAAAATGGAGTTCGAGTCGGATTTGGTCAAAATTCTGCATCTGTTAAGAAAGATGTATGCCGACAGCATAAAAGATAGATTCGAAAAGGATTAGCGTCATGATGAAGACAACAACAGCACTACTACTAGTCTAAACTTTGAAATAAGCAAACTAAGTTTAATCAACATAAATTCTAATGGAACCGCAGTCAGAATTTCTAATATATGCAATAGCTTAAACTCTCCTTCTCTATGACAGGGAACAATTTAAATTTTCTATGGGATACCATCACTAGAAGGATAGCCCCCAATTTTAATTTTAGATTCGTAACTAACTCTAATATCAGTGGGTCTCACCAAAACCGTCCGATGGAAAACAATCATTTGTAATTGTATTTGTGCTTTTCTTATATATAAAAAAAAGAGAAAAAATTCAAGAATGTTATTAATAATTTTATAAAAAAATATAAAAACACTCAAGTATTTTGAATCTAGAAAAAAGCAAGCCTCATCTAAATAAAACGGAAGTAGACAAAACTCTCCGTTGAGAAAACATCCTGGGAGGCAATCATGCAGTTAATCTGGTTTTGACTTGATAATAAAAATGTTGCATTCTTTGTGCGGGGTGGCGGTGGAAAGGCATATCCACTTCTTTATGTTTTGGATGTTGATATCTCGAGAAAAACGAAACAATAAGAAAATATCAAGTAAAATCATCAATGGGCCTGGCGGTCCCGGGCGACGGCCTAAGATACACCCTTGTTTGCGATTAGTTGTCAGATACCTTATGATAAATTTTAATGTAAAAAATATTCTGTAATTTGGAATATTAACGTGGAAAGGAAAATGCTTACACCATTACGTTCAAGCAAATCTGCAAGTGCTTGTCTTTTAGTCTGTCCACATCTCTTTTGTAGTCTTAAGTCATATTTAGGAATTTCTCTTTTATCTAGAATAAGTGGCGACAAATAGAATTTTAGCTACTAAAAAAAACTAATGGTTCAAACATTAAGTTATCCAGCAAGAAAAAGAAAAAAAGTTCCAAACATAGAAAAATCCATCCTTTCAAGACAACTGCAAAGTGACAGCAGTTAAGCAAGCTCTTTTTATTCTAGTTTGTAATGTTTGTCGGTCTGATGATTCTCGTAATCGATCGATCTTCTTACAACAATTTTGGTGGGTTCAAGCATTGTGCACACTCCCTTCGTTGTTTGATCAAATTATTCTCTTCTTATAAACTAAAGAATTTCGCTAGTATATTTGGTGACTAACCATGAATGAGAAATAAAAGTATGTCTACCAAAAACACGTACGTGTAAAGTCTTTTGTGGGTGAAGTATGAATAGATGATGAGTATGTTTTAAAGACATAATGGATGGAAAGAAAAGAACATCAACAAAAGAAGCTAGGGTTGGTTATAGAGATGGGATGGTGATACTAGTGGAGTGTGTAAAATCTATTCAAAAATAAGGAATAAGGAATAAGTAAGTAGAGATCGAGAGTGGGAGAAGGAAGATTAGTTTGCTGTTTTCGGATAGTGATGGTGATGGACCTGATGGAGATTACCGAATAGAATATTTAAAGATTGGATTCGATTTCTGGTAGTTATCATAGAAACGACAACTGTTACTTTTGTGAATGTTAGTTCTTCACCTGATTTTCAAAAGCTTCCACATGGTAGGGAAGCAGTTGTTTTAAAAAAAAACAGATAACAGGGAAGCAGTGTTAATGCAAATGGTGGATTACATTTGCATAATCGATAGTCGACGATCAAAGATGAAAAATAATCGATAGTCGACGAAAGTGAGCCATAGACGTTGATTATATTTAGTATTTGATCGATGAAAATCACTGTTCCAGATTAAATCTGATCGCTGATCGACGACTATAAATTATAGTCGCGCGTTACGTTATGGTGTCGTTTGTTTCCGAGCGATTTTATAAAATCCCGTTTAAAAACAAGTACGTAGAGTTGGCATTCCGCCAGTGTAAACGGGATACCTAAATTCCGCTCGTCAACACGAAACTCTGGAAGGTCGTCCTCGTCATAAGCGAGGTACCTTGAAACCGTTCCAACAATTCAAACGCGGGCGTGGTGTTAGCCCTGCGTTTACGGTTGGGTGTCATACTGTTGCCACGCCTGGAGCTGGGCGAGCGGCCATGTCATCGTTGGTGGAAGGGCGAGGTAATAGCCCTCCGTTCAGGTGACCGTTTATACTTTAGTTCAAATGTTCAAATGTTAATACTTCCGTTGAAATGTTACCGTTGTAGTTTAACGGCTATATTTTTAACCTATATATTGGATAACAGACGAATGGCATTTTACTGAATACATTCATATTTTGTGTAAGAAATCTAAAGTTTGTTTTTATTTCTAATCGATAAGTAAAATGCCACCATCAAAACCACGAGGTCCAAATTTTTCGTCATGCTCGATAATGTTACTGAACATCTAACTACCCGAGATGGTTTCTTTACGAACATATTTCGTCATGCATTTTACTGAACTACTTTTATTGATTATGCACAATCATGCTCGATAATGTTTAACAAAAAATTTGGAGGAATAACCATCCAACTACCCGAGATGGTTTCTTTACGAACATATTTGGATAATTCATCAGCATATTTATTGCCAGATGTGCTAGAAGCAAAAACAGTGTTTGTCGTCTAAATTTGTAGTCCAAATTATCGACCAAGTTTACATGAATGATTGATTGACATTGTTTTCGTGTGAGACTCATATTTTTATAAAAATATTTTTTATATATATATTCTAAGAAAGAATTAAGTTGTTGGAGTACGAATCCATATTTATATCTTTTCAAGTGGCGAGGAGGAGAGTGTAGCCAATTTTGTATAGAGTTCACCGTTAGAACTGCAACGATGAAATACTGAAAATTATTGAAGCATAAAATTACTGAAAAAATAAATTGAAAGAACTGAATATCAATCAACAAAAAAGGACAGTCACTTGATCATCAAGTTGTCCTTAACACAATTATTCACCGATACACCTTAATAATAAGCGATGCTAATACCCACAGTGAAGTTACATCTATGAAAAAACTGCACGATACAAATATTGTATAACACTACAATATGTTCTCACTCATACGAACTCAACAATAAAGGATAGAGAAGAAAGAAATAAACACACAATATCGCAAATCAAAGCGAAAAGAGGTGAAAAGAAGAGGGGATACTAGCTACTTCTGTTGTGTTTTGGATTGAAGAAATCGAGTTCATTTTATAGGAAAAATGGAAAGGTTGGACTGTGGAATACATGCAATTGATGGAGAATCCATTCCTTGCTTGATACGCGAACATAAAAAGGAATATGGGTAGAAAACAACCAGCAAATTATGTCGACGTAATTATTTTTTGACAAGAAAATAATGTCATGCGGGTCAGCTGCCCCCCCCCCCCCCCAATCAAGTAAACCAGTAACAAAATAAAATCTTGTTTTAATTTTCCAAAATATTATTCAAAAGAAGTTTGAGTTAAAAGATAGATCTTGATTGACCCACACCTAAGCCCAAGCCCCACCCTTCCGCCCACTCGAATGAACGACGACGTACGTACTTCGGTGCAAAGCACCACGCTGGGTAAAATATGTGGTTGCGCCAACTAGCCCATTGCTTAAGTCCTCTAACTCACACAAAAGTATGTTGATCCAAGGGTTATACTTGGATCCTTGAGATTCCTAGTAATATGAAGAGAAAACATCTTTAGTTTCTCCCATGTGGACCAAAGGTTACCTTTGATTTACACAAAGATAAAAATGAACTAGTGTCCTTATTGACTTATAGGTCCTAAGCTCAATTCCATTAAAAGCAACAAAGAACGTTAAAACCTCATTTTCTCCAACATTCACAACTCCTCAGTCCTTACAAGATAGAAAACCATTGCCTAAACCATAAGTCACAACTTCATTATCTACTTGTAGGAAATCAAGTTGTGAATTGAATGGTAGACGTATAATGGTTACACACCTAGAAAAACAGAAAATGTATAATCAATATACCTTTCTAGTATAAAACACAATTATTTGTTTGACATTTTTAATTTTACACTCTGATTACATTCTTGTTCAAAATGCTAAATTGACTCGTTTATCACATTCCTCTTACACCCTATTTACGAATGGATAAATTTAAAAAATTCCACGATATACGTTTTATTTTCTAACACATAACTTGTAAATTTATTTTTCATTTCATTAATTTCCTTATTAAATTACTTCTGCTCATCCGACTGCAGTATTTTAAAGCCTTTTGATAAGCCTTTTCTCATTGCTCATTGAATTTCCTTCAAAAGAGTTATTGCTTCTGTTTGTTCTGCATCTAGTTCTTTTATCCATTCATATCTAGCTCCATCACATTGACCTACAACATTTCTTAGAATTAGTCGTAAACTCACATTTTTTGTTGCTTATATAAAGAAGCCATCAAATTTAATCTTTGCAAAGCCATCTACTGGAATTTTCCAAGTCTGAAGAATTGTATTTTCAGCAGCGATGTTAGTGTTCCTAACATTTTGAGATGAGATATTTTATTCAGCAGCAAAGGATTTGGATAATTTTGCTACAATATTAGGGTTAACCTGAGCATTAATTCTCAAAGACCACATAGCACTTTGATTTCCAAATATTCCAAACAACACTAGAAATTGTGACAATATTAATATAAGCAGAACCATTCAAATCATACCACCACGACTTGATCTACTCCTTAAAGTTTATATTACTAGTTCTAATTTCAATGTCATAACTCATAGCACTCCATATAGCTCTAGCAATGGTACAATCAATAAATATATACTGCATAGTTTTCCTATCCTTCTTGCATAAAGAACATAAAGCATTAGCATTGTAATTATACTTAGCAATCTTATCACCAATAGGCAGGCAATCATTTATGCATTTCCATGGTAAATAAAATCCTATGGAGATACTATTTGTCAATAAACTTTTTCTAATTGACATTTCTAATAGGTTGAAAATTCCTTCAGCATTAGCTTCATTGAGAAGTTCTCTATAAGCAGATTTCACAGAGAAGATACTATTATTAGAAGGCCACCACCTCAATTTATCTTTACCATTTATTAGAATTCTAATATTAAGAATATCCAGCATAATGTCAATTATCAAACAAGATATTTAAAGTAGTCATATTCCAATTATTTATATCTTTATTAATTAGTTTATCAACAATATGTATTTTAACAAAAGCAAAAGTTGAGTTAACCAAGTCCCTCATATTTGTAATCCATCTATCCTTCCATATGTTAACATCTTCATTACCTATTTTCCAACAGTAATACATTTTCACAATATCTAAACCTTCACAAATGCCATTCCATACCAAAGAACTAGAGTTTTTATTGCATTCACACAAAGGATTACTAGTATTAAAGTACTTAGTTCTCGAGATATGAACCCACAATTCATTTGGACTTTGGACCATTCTACAAGCTAGCTAGTCTTCATCCTAGCCCTCTATCTATTATCAATACCCTAAAACTAAATAACTCATTTCATTTCTAATTTTTATCTTCTTCTCTCGACGCTTCTTGACCACTACTGCGCCAATAGACTACTATCCCTCAATTCTGTCCTTATCTTTGTCTTCTCTCACATCTATTATTTTTAAAGAAAATAAGTGGTGAAAAAAAACATGATTTTGTACTTTTGGGGTTTGAATTGTTGGGTACTATGGGGAATCAAGAAATTTAAAAATAATATTCAATTCACGTTTTTTTACACATATATTGGTTGTAGGCATGTAATGGATATTTGTTGCTGGCTCACACAAACTAGTGCCATAACATTATAATGTAGAATCACTACTTTCCGATGATATTTTGGGATTTGACGTACACAGTAAAAGTTGGGCAGTGATACGGTTTAAACCATAAAAACCCGACACCGAACCGTCCGACTCAGGTCGGTTTAAAACCGACCCGCATATGGACGGTTTGGTAGATGGTTTTGAATTTCAAAAACTTTATATGGACGGTTTGGTAGATGGTTTTAGTTCAAAACCAAACCGACCGCCCGATGTGCAGCCCTATAAATTTATGTTTCCAAGTAACAAGCTTACCATGGAATCTATCCACCAAAGTAGTGAAGGAATGGATTTATTTATTTGAATGAGCAAAGGTACACCTAATTATTTATCATTTAGGGCAAATCTCTAAATCTCCAGAAGTCCAAAAATCTCATTTTTCACACTCGATGAGATACCTGATTTCCCAAAGTTAATAAATTATCCAAAATACAAACTAAACTGCTCAATGATACTAGCTAAATGTCTAGCTCCACCTGCATTAGCTTTCGAAAAAATCAAACAATCATCAACAAATAATATGTGTGAAATGGCAGGACTATTATTAGTACATTTCATGCCATGAATGTGATTTTATTGTTTAGCTCTATAAAAAGCATCCATGAATAAGATAAAACGATATGGAGATAAGGGATCTGCTTGTATCAATCCTTTTTGAGGATAAATCATGCTACTTGGTGATCCATTCAACATAATAGAAGTAGAAACAGTTGTAATGCATTGCTCTATCATTCTACACCAGTCATTGCAAAAGCCAAGCTTTCTTAGAGATTTTAATTGAAAACCACACTCAACTCTGTTAAATGCTTTTGAACTGTCAAGTTTAATTGCCATACTACCCTTTTGAGACCTGCATTTCCTCATGGAATTTATCATCCCATGTGTTGTAACAATATTATCATTAATAAGTCTGCCAGATAGGAAAACATTTTGATAAGAAGAAATAATTTTGTTAAACCACTACTCCATTTTTCTCGATTAGAAACAGAACTGGCATGTTATGAGTCTGGGTTGTAACGGCTTTTACATGTTGTGAAAAGGCGTATTACAAATTTTTTAAAACGGCAATAGGGCCGTTGCGAATTTGGAGTTATAACGGTGTTTGTAACAGAGTTAAGCTGTTACTACGTGGAATTTCGTAACAGAGAAGACATTACGATTTTTTTTGTAACAAGAGAGTTGTAACATCTACAAGCCGTTACTACATGTCATTTTTGTAACAAGCCTAAGACGTTACTACTTATCTTTTTGAAACGGTTTTGAACCGTTATGAACTTTTTCAAAACGGTAAAAAATTACTGCCAGTCAACGTTGACCAATTTTAACCAGGTCAATATTGAATGGCAATTCATATTCAGCCGCAAATACGCTGGAATTCAAAAATAATTACCTGCATAAATCTTTCATTCAATCCAACCAAATTCTATCACACATTCAACAACAATAACTTGTTATATTCTTTCAACAACAACTTAAGAAAATTCCTAAGTTTTGAAGGAATACATTATTTGTTTAGAAACTTAAGAGAATTCATAATTTATGTGTGGCTTGAAGCTCATACAATATCTGTTTAGAACTTAAAAGCATATAAGAAAAAACTAACAGACGCAAAACTCATATAACAGTCTTTTTCTTCTCTTGCATACTGTTTCTTTCTCAAATATACAACACTTCGCCTCGCCTTCTCCAACGATGCTCGAAGAGTCTCAGCACCTAGAAGAAGTGAGTTGGTACCTAAGCCAGTTCAAAAAAAGAGAAAAAAAAGTTACGTCCAATTGGTGCCAAGGATTGGAAATTATATCAGAACTTAGAAAATCTCAAGGAAAAACAGTTCACAACACTTTCTTAGCCAAACCAACAAGTTAACAGCAGCAACAATAACAAAATAAACTAAAACACATAGGATATATATTTCTCCCTAAGTTCTAGGGATCATGGTTATGCATGGTAGAGGCTATCATTTCCTACACAAGCCTCTACTAGAACCACATGCTCAAAGAATTTCAACAAAATAGTTTAGTTTTTCTATGAATAAATTCCACTCGATTTATCTGGCACAAGGATGTTTGCTATTAATTATAGAGAAAGAACGGTAGTAAAAAAAGGCACTACCAATATATATACAAACTTGGAAGCTTACCATATGTCTGCAAGTATTAGAACGGTCTTTAGAGAAAACTTCATGTTACATAAGTTAAATAGATCTCCCAAACTAGGTCCAAGCAAGTCCATAACAAGAATATTGTAACCGTCAATGCCAAACCATCTCATATTTGGAATTCCAGCTGATTTGCAAACAAAAGAGGATGTCAGAAAAAATAATGGTACGAGCCCCCCGAAATATTATAATACACAAAAGTGAAAATGCATATGTTAATTACTTCCTCCTTGAAGAAATTTGTACAAAGCTGACTCGTACAACAATTGAGGTTGTTTCACCTTCCCATTTTCCTGAAGAACAAAAATCACAAAAAAATTGAGTACCTCAATAGAAGCAGGTATTGAAGGTCACAACTAAAAGTATTTCATTCACAGTTTGCCACAATCGTAAATTCTAAATTAGGTCATCTACTGCTAGGCAATATATCAACTGACAGTCCATTCTGCTTCAATTACATGATTGTTGTAACTTGTATTGCCTACTTTCTCTAAGAAGCATAATACCGACAAGTTTTGAACTCAAGTGATCCTGGATATCAACATCCTACACCTTTACCACTTTAATAGAGATGCATCTGCGTGTTGTTACGCATACCGAATACTAATTAAATAGCTAGGATAATAGGCTTATCAAAATTCTAAGCCTAATAACATCAACTTCACATCAAATTTTAAACCTTAAACTCTAAACAAAATACATGATATAAAGAGGGAAAATTAAGAACATATACTTACTAACTTAGTAGCAACCTCTTCATTAGTCTGAATATGAGTACCTAACACATATGCCAACACCACCACCAGCAACACTAAAACATAAAGAAGCAAAAATACAAAAACAGATTAGTAAGTACCAAGATCTACATATCTAAACCACAAATCAGCAAGATTTTTTTTTTTTTTAAAGAAACCCTAAATTAAGAAATTGAAATTAGAGGAAGCGATAATGTGTGAATACCTTAGAAGTAACAATATCAACATCATTCTCATCACAAACTTGAAAAATTGAGCAAACCGAAATCAGAAGAATTAAATTCAGTGAGGACGGAATCGAGCAAAAACACAGAAGAAAGAAAATCTTTTTAGGGTTAATAGAAATTGAGTGAATTCATAAATATTGTTACCTATTTGCTTCACTGGATCAATCCGATTACAAACCTGAACAATCCGATTACAGATTTGGTTTATTGGGTTCTAGGGTTTATCTTTTCTCTTTCAGATGAACATATTTTGAAACTCTAATACAGATTTAAAAAATAATTAACAAACTGAAATGATTCACTCCTAACACAAGATATTTCTTGAGAATAATCGTGATTTCAGTTCACTCATAATACAGATCTAAGCTTCTAAAGCTTCAGTTCACCCAAGTGTGAGCACCCTAGTGTTACCGAGCGTGTGAATGGCACACGCAAAAAAAATTACCTGTTACAATTCGTAACGGCTCACCCCCTGTTACGACTAGTGCAAAAGTTCGTAACAGCTTATACATGTTACAACCGATTCGTAATAGCAATTCGTAACGGGAATTTTATAACGGCTTATGGGTCTAAAGTCAGCAGAAATCCTAGGACAATTGATCTTTGGGATCAGAGAAGTAAAGTTGTGGTTCGGTTGTTTGAGCATTAACTTAGAATGAAAGAAAACTTGAACTATTTCAATTATATCCTTACCAATACCTTTCCACATCCCCTGATAGAAACCATGAGGGAAGCCATCATAACCCTTTCAACTCTAATGGTGGTTATTTTCTCTTTTGCTACTCATATCATTCAACATTGGTGATTTATAAAAAGTATTTTGTGAATCATGAAGTTTATAATATCAGTTCCTCATAAGATACTTCTTAATAGAGTATGTGTTCTTGATGTTTAGTCATTCTTTTAAAGTAATATCTTTCAAATTTAGGTTTAATTTGTTTATGAATAATCTTGAGCTTGATTTCCTGTTCAATTTTGGTTCCCTACGATTTCAATTTTTCTTTCAATTTAACATTCAACTTATTTTCATTTTATTTGAAATTTGATTTACAATCATCTTAAGATCGATATCCTTGTCTGCTAATGATTAATCATCGAGAATAGCGCATATTGCAATTTCTCTCTACTTTTCTGTTTAATCTCAATCAAATCATATAGATTTTCTTGTAAGACTAGTGCATGATCATTAGTATGCTATTTCAATAGAGTGGTGCAAAATGATAACCCAAATTACTTGCCAATACCCAGTATCCTTGCCCCTCGATCAACTGGTGCAACAAACGGAAACACATAATGATGAACTCTGACATAAATGAAAGAATTACGCGGACACATGTCCTAACGAAAACCATCATGTTATTCAGCGAAGGATTCTCATGAATACCTAAAAGGCATGCCATAAGAAGAAGCCAAATCCACCGACACTAAAGCAAAAGACTTGCATGCCTAAATTGTTGAAAGAACTCAAACAAATCCTCGAATGTTGTTGAACTCAACACGCGCTAACAAGAATTGAGTAACGTCATTAGTGAGGAAAAATCATCTCATATGAGTGTCGTGCGCACATAAGGTAAGGTACCACGACAATTCACCATGAAAAACATTCGCATACTTCGACGGCTCTTAGGGTCCTAAGAGATTACAAGCAGACGTTACCGTGGGAAATCTGAAAATGGCTCCAAGCCAATATTTATCAAGTCTCAAAATTATAACACGATTCATGCACAACTACCTGATAAAGGTAAGGCAGACACATTCTTCAAAATTCAACAAGGGGAAAAAGAGACGTCCCTCCAAGGCTATATAAATTAATGACAAGATACTATGACAAAATTTGGAATGGTAGAAGATTTAACCGCCATGAATTGCTTCAAGAAAATTTACCCCTTCAAACTCAATATTATTGGATGAAGTGCATGATCGAAAATTGCACTAAAATAGAGGATGAAAAACTATCAGATATGTTGTACTTTCGACTTCAAGGCTCTAAAAGATTTATTTTAGACAATTATTTCGACTCTCCGAATCAAATTATCGATTATAACAGGTACATGAAATAAAAAATTTAGGATACAATGAATCCCTATAACAACGTAATTGGATTCAAGGTTTGTACCCCTTGATCCAACCAAGAACACACAATAAGAAAGTTTCTGATAATGCTTAGAAGAAAGAAAACATATAGTTTTTGATGTGATTGAATGAGAGAACATCTTCACTGCTTATAGGAATATTCATATCCATTGGAGATACATCTTCATCTCCAACAGACCCTCCAGAAAAGCATCAATGGTGGTTTATGAGAGGAGATGCGTTTGTTCAAATTTGAATTAGGTTTTCAAAGTAAAACCCCGGGGTCCTGGGGGCACCAACGCTCCCGGGTTGTGGTAGCTTTATATTTATTATCGTTCATAAAAGTTTGTTGCACATGGATATACAAAGAAAAAAATTAAACAAAATTCACTGATATATTTTCAAACGTTGAAGATGGCTGAAAACATGTTCACCTAAATCATAAATTCGTTGTAGGTTAGTCATCATCTTTTACTCATAGAGTCATACTCATTTTCAGTGATTCAACTTTCAATTTGGTGGGTTTTCGAGTTTCAATCTTGATCAATCTTGACCCACCGACCATAAGAGTTTTGAAGCGTATACACACCTAAAACCTATGATCATGGGGCGGTAGTTGAGCTGCACCTACCAGTCTCTCAGACTTCCCATGTCTTGTTAGGCACATAATTCTTGGGTATGGCCAAAAGGAGAAATCAAAGTCATTTAAAAGAGGAATTTGAGAGCGCGAACGCGACTGGTGTATTTCGGCCAAATCCTAGTTACTGATACTAAGACGAATTTCAGCCTAGTGTTGTGATATTTTCTAAAACATTGAATAGAAAGAACAGGTCGTGAGTTATAATCCCAGAAGGGTCACTATCCAACTACAAAAAACCCAACAAAAGAAATTTGGCACAAAAAACACATTAAAACCCAGCTGTCCAGAATACCCTTCCTTAAAAACCTTTCAATCTCATTTATTCCTCATTAAATTCATCTGTAAACTCATTTCTCTCTTCAACCACCTCCGAAAATTCGAATCGTTCATTCTCATTAACAATTTCAAAAAATTATCACAACAAATCTCCTGAAACAACATCATATCTTCATCCTGATCGTAATAATCATCATCATCATCCTCATCCTCGTAGTCATCATCTCCATCACCACCAGTACATTAAAAACAGAAACAGAAACAGAATTTCTGATTCTCAAACTGTTGTTCATCATCATCAGTAGATATACTAAGTTTCTATTCCATTCTCTAACATTTTAAATCGAAACAAACATCACTAAACATCATTAAAAATGATGAAGAAACAAGAGAAAAAGAAAGAGAAAAAAATCAACAAAAAACTTAATAAAACAGATCCAAATCCATGGCCTACCGATTTGAGTTGTTAAATCCCCCAATCCGTCTCTGAATATTGATCCCTCAATAATAGTAGTAGTTTGTTCCATAATCATTTCAATCCTGCCCTACCGATTTCAGCAACATTTCAACAGATTCTGAGGATGTAGCCTAAGACCAAACATTGACGCCTTGAGATGGAACAAGATTCAGCAGCAGTTGAACTAAAAATGATGAAACCAAATGCACCAAATTTGGTTTCAACATAAACATATTGTTTCACCATTAAACTTTGGTTTCAAGGTAAAAAGTAGGCACAAATCAGTTGAAACCAAATTTGGTTTCTATAAAAACTTATTGTTTTTACCAACACAAAAATTGGTTTCAACGTTGTTTAGTTTTATAAAATTTGATGAAACCAAAAAAGGTTTCATCATTTATTTTATTCCAGATGAAAAAAAAAAATGAAACCAAAAAAAGTTTCATCATTTTTCAAACATTCCACCAACACAAAAACTGGTTTCAACGTTGTTTTAGTTTTTGTAAAATTTGATGAAACCAAATTTTGGTTTCATCATTTTTCAGACGTTTCACCAACAAAAAAACCTAATTTCGACAATGATGTTGTATCATTATCTTTGGTTGGTGATTTTCGACTATGATGATCTGGAGGTGTTAGTGATGTTTGTAGAGGATAAAAGGAGGAGAAAAAGGTGTTGTGGGTGGTTTTGGACATGTAGTGGTGGAGGGAAACAATAACGAGGAGGAAGCGATAGGGAAGGATGAGGTGTTGTTGATGAAGGATATGAAGGTTTTGTTATGGCGGAGGAGGTATTGTTGTTACTGGTGATGGTGGCGGAGGAGGTATTGTTGTTGCTGGTGATGGTGGTGGGGAGGAGAAGAAGAAGAAGAGAGGTGTTGGTGAAGGATACGAAGGTGTTGTTGTGGCGGATGAGGTACTGTTGCTGCTGGTGATGTTGGTGGGGAGGAGGAGGAGGAGGAGGAGAAGAAGAAGAAGAAGAAGAAGAAGAAGAAGAAAAACGTCACAAAATTACCATACGTAGGTTATATAGGGAAGGGCAACTCGGGTATATTGAAAAATACTGAAAACTAAACTTAATCACTATTAAGGGAAATGGGGTTTTAGTTTCATTTTTAATTAAAATGATTTTTGTTTATAAGAAATAATATGAGAGGGTTTTTTATATAAGAAGTTTGTTCACTTTAATTTTTTATACCAAATTTTGTAAAAAGAAACACGTATTGATACGATAAATATGTATACCCAAGACGACCAAAAGTTACATATGAGCTAGTCCTCAACAAAGATTACAACCAACTCATGACCAAACTAGACATGATAAAGGACCCTATTGAAAATTTTGGTTTAGATTTAAATCTCAAAGGTAATAAGGAACTACTAGTTACTTCTTAGCGTACTAACGCAAGAGTCTTTGGCGTATGTTAGGTAAGGTTGCTATGGCAGAATCCATGAGTGGGGGGCAGATAACTAAATTCAGGTTCCAAAAAAGGGAATTGATCTATGGTCGATTCCGTAACAGAAAAATAGGAATTGCTAGTTGTACCTCGTGAAAAAGACTTCTTTCGTGGAATTAGCCATTCCATTTGTTTTAGAAAGAAATTATGTTCTAGTAAGCAAATATGACATGGTTACAAGGGCCTATTCATCGCGTATAGGCTTTAAGGCATCATGTCATAACCGTCGAGGTTAAGTAGGGGCCTTCTCTTGTTCCGCACGTACCGTACATTCGTTACAATCGGCCGGTCAATACAGACGGATTTCTTCGCCGCTCTTTTAATTTCTTCAAATGCTTTCCCCATATTAATCACCCAGGATTGAATGAAAACTTTGTTACTAGATACGATGGATATGATGAATATTAATGGTACAAAAAAAATGTACATCTATACAATCTAATCTAATGATACAAGATTAAAATATACTTTAGAAAACTTAAATTCTGTTAAATCTTATTACTTTCAACATCAACAATACTTGCAGGTGCTTCAAAAAAAAAAAAAAAAAAAAAAAAAAAAAAAAAAAAA
>JAJJMC010003761.1:798895-843254 GCA_023531435.1 Papaver californicum | reverse complement strand
AAAAAAAAAAAAAAAAAAAAAAAAAAAAAAAAACAATACTTACACGGTAATGGTCGTTGGTACCATCTACCTTTTAGTGCCAAGACGGTCTATACATATTATCTCTTTTAACGAGTACACATCAAATCAACTATTTTGATGTTCGATGACTCAGATATTCAGTTTAACTTAGGCTGTCAGATGTGCCTAGCAAATAGTCATTCAGGCTGCAAAATGCATATCTCTTTGTATTTAACCTGAAGGACTCGAATATTACCCTATCCATGTCCATAACCAATCGTTGTCACATTTTGAGCCTTTTCGAGTTGTCGATTTAGGAGCAGTGACTTCGGAAGTGCAGCTGGCTAGCGTGTTTAGTTTCCAGTGGGGCTGGGACGCGACGCAATTTGGTAAAGATCTCGGTATACATCTCGTCGGCCCACAACAGGCTTCTGCTAACCACCAAATGATACACATGTTTTAGTCCTACATCGGGGAGTTTACACTTCTTAAGTTGTATTAAGAGATTATATAAACAATCTTTGCACATCGGGGAGTTTCTTCATATTTTTGGAGAGACCAAAAAAATAATAATTTTTTATTGTCTTTCTCAAGTTTTCAAGATTTTTCTTACGAGTTCTTTTTTTGAGTTGTCAAGCTCAAGTTGAGCATCTACTACAAGTGCTAGTAGTAGGTGTAGTAGGGTGTTTTATCCTGGAGGCATCCGTCTTGTGGGGCTATATCATCACTTTTTGAGTGTAATTAGGCGTTATTGTCTTAAGGACATCGTGTTGAACACGTGACTCACTCTGCTTTCCAAAGTTTTTCTACGTACCATGTTGTTGTTGCGGAGATACGAGGAGTTCATCCATTTCGACAAGTCACTACTGTTAAGGAGCTAAGTATCAACAACTTTTGTTTATTTGATTTTGTTCATTTTTGACTGTTGCACCCAACAATCTTAAGACAATATAAATTTTATAATAATCGAAAATGAATGATTATTTTGTGAGTTGTTGATGTTGATATTATATTAGAAAACTAAGGATGCTAATTGTGAGGCAAAGAAACAAATTGAGTTTTTTGGTCAGTTGTAGAGTTTCGAGTATATCTCTTAACTCATAAGGAATTTTGATTAATCACTTTAACCGAATGTAGTAGATATACTAATAGTTACCCACACCAAATTTTAGAATTTCTAGAGTTGTAAAAGTATTTTTTAGATATTTTACAAAACTGAGAAACGTTCCTGAAAAATTCTGACGGGTAGAAAAATATTGTTAACTAAATTAGTTTTTCTTGCATAACTATGAGTTTTTTGAAATGGTGATTCAAATGAAGTTTGTAGATCTAGATATTATCTTCAAAACTAATATTTTATTTTCTGATTCAGAATCGTGGTTTGTGAGATATGGTGTTTGTAAAAACGTTGCACATGTTTGTCCAAAATATCAATAACCGTATCTAAGCTCTAGATATGAGATCTTGCAACCATTTATAGTGGTACTCTGTCACCTAGGATATAACATGAAAAAACGGTACTACTGAGTGCTTTTATCCATAATAACTTGAGTTTTCAATTTAGTTGAAATATTTCTCATAAACAAATTAGAGCAAGTAACAAATTGATTTTGGTGACTTAAAGTGACAATCTCTTATATGTGTTAGATTAGTATCACATTGCTAATGAATAATGATATGTTGAATCAGTTATGTATGAACTATGCATTGTGTTATAAATCACTTTGATTATATGTGCTTTGTATAATATTAATTGGCTTGAATCACATGATTGGTTAATAATTGTGTATTAACAATTTTATGGTGATTTCTAAATCATTTCGAATATTTTACCTTTTGTTGAAAATATGAGAATCATAAAATACTAGTATACAATAGCCATATGGATATTGAGGTATAAAATATCTTTTAGTAACTAGTGCAACAAGAAGGTTAATCGATCAAATGTGCTTGAATTGATACGTATGTACATGGAAATCGTTTGTGGGTTTTATTACCACTTTTTGTTATTTAATGATGATTGTGCTAGTATAATGTGAAGAGAGACTTAAGTAACTTGATTGTTATATCTTGGTATTAAATATTTTGATAAGATGTGAACTTATCATATCTTGATAATTTAATATTACCTATGTCGAATGAAAGTATCGACCAATTTTTTGAATCTTAGTTGATCAGAAGTTTTATCATCTTAAATTGAATGATAGATTCAGTATTAATCTGTGAAAACTTCTGGGGTTTTTTTTAGTTATGTCTTGTGTGCTTACCTCCTTGGAATAGAGAATTGTTTATTCAAATTTGAATGGAACAATTGACATTCTTATTGTGTTAAGTAATTTTACTTTTCACTGGAGATGATAAAAAAGAATTAGTTGGTAAATACCGGAAGTGCTGGAAAGTATGCTCCAGAAAAGACATGTTTTATCTTCTGCCAAGAATGGAAAAGATCAAACGCATTTTCATGAACAACTCAACTATCAAAACAGTTGAAGAAATAGGTAAATGGTGTGCAAGGCTTGTCAGGTATGGATTAATCCGATTATGATATTATTCTCAATATGTTCATTGCATTTTAAAACTAGTGTCAAATGCTATCTACCTAAGTTACAATGAAATGTTATACTTGGAAATATGGTCTTGTGATGTTTTGAGTTTTAGATTAATAGAACAAGGCAACAATAGATAAAAGGGAAATCGTCAACGAATTGAGAATGAATACATGAAAATGTTGGTATAGAGTACCATTATATGGTGTTTCTTAGTTAGATGCAACCTAAATGACACATAATTGTAGTTTCTTATGTTGATTAAATCATGATAACTGTGGGAGGCCATTTTGCCTCAACTGTGGGGGTATAAGATGGAAATAATTTTTTATTTGATTTCTCAAGCAGAATTATAGAAGACCCTAGACTTATATGTGTCATACCTTGTAGACCTCAACTATGGGGGTCTAAGGCAAGAATGAAGAGTTGACTTCTTTAGCAAATCATTGCATATGATTACCAAAACTTTAGTACGATAACTTGTAAGTTCTGAAGTTAACAACATTTGAATAAAATAAATTTTATTGTTGAGGATGTTGAGTTCTCAACAACAGTCTTCTGAGGTCGGGTTCTCACACGAGATAGAATAGGTCAGATAGATGCTTGACTTTGTGAAATTGTTGATAGAGAATAAAGTAGTGATCACTTGGCACATACCCACATGACACTAAAATTAATACGCCAGGCATTGTTTATCATTTTTCTCAGTATGCTACACTAGATGGATGTTGAGGCAGTATACTTAAATGGTTAGTCAAAGGTGGACAAACCTTAAGGTTTTGGTTAGCGCTAGGGGGTAAAGATATAAACTGATTATACCTACATATACTTGACTTGAACCAAGCAGTAAGTCATTGACCTAACAATATTGTTATGTGATGATGATGATTTCTAGTGATGTGACACTAATGAATTTATATAATATTTATATTAAATCAATTGAAGGTGCATATGTTTAGCATGCCTTTATTATGTGTTTTACAACCATTAACAAATTTGTGTTGTTTAAAGTGTGACAGGAAACAAATATGTTGTTGACGTGGTCTAAAGGACCAGAAGGAACCAAAATCAAATTTTGATTATATAGTTTCTGTCAAATCTGTTTAATGTGTATTGTAAAGGTGTGTATGTTTCCCTTTTTACTCTTGGAGAATCACAGGGATGCTCTGATCAAAGGACAAGAGAATTGGGATGCTTGAGGTACATATTTAATTTCAAATATGTGATATATATGGCACTAACCTTTTGAGGAAAATGTAATGATCGTACTAGTATTTAGTACATGTATCTTATATATGCCTTTATATGCTTTACAACCACCTAGAAAACATGTGACTTTTACAATTTAATTGAAAAACTAAGTTGTTGTAGACAAGCATCATCTAAAGGATCATTGGAACCAGAAGAAAAATTCTGACGGAAATTGTCTTTGTCAAACTCAATACGTTTAATGTGTGTTGTAAATATGCAGAGAATTAGGTGTACAAATACACTTGTGACCCCAGAATAATTAGTGGGATGATCTGACCAGAAATTTGCAGTACTTGAGGTACATTTGAAATTATTTATGTGCATGGTACATATTGGACTGACCTCTTAAGTTGTATCAGTAGTTGGAAATATTCCAAAAGACATGAGAAACTCGTCTGAGATGAAATCAGAGTTTGCTGCTTAATTTAAAGCATGAGAGGAAGTTGAAAGGATAAATCTTTTTTTGGAAGGAATTCCTCTGTGACCGAAGCCTGTGGCCACCATTGTTGAAACTCAATTTACTATATAATTCTAAAGTAAATGAGCAATTTGTAAAGTCTGTACAAACTCGGAGATGGCTAATTCGGTGAGACAACTACTCTCTAATGAAGTGATTTTTGTAGACTTAGTGAAGTCAAGAGAAAAATTAGTGGATCCTTTGACGAAAGGATAATCTAGAGAGATAGTTTGTTTTTGCATCGAGGGGGATGGGCTTAAGCTCATTAAACAAAATTGACATGTAGGATACTCAACCTTGTTGGCTGAAGATCCCAAGATCAAGGTTTTGAATGAGACAACTAATTTGTGGTGGGTTAAAGGAAACATTATCAAAGAATTTTATTTTTAGTCCCTTCCCTATGGTGTAGACGTGATAGTGTAACTGCATGTGAATGATGACTTTTAATAAGTCTTAATGAGTTCTATAGTTTCAATTTAAGATTGAAGTGGGGTGTAGCAGTAAAACACTCTTGATAGAACTCACCTATCTGAATGTGGAATTGGGCCGCTTCCTATGAGAACAGAGCTGATTCTCAAGAGCACTCTGAGAAACGGGATATTTGCTTAGGGAAAAAATGAGCATAACAACACGAGCTTGGCATTAACCTTGGAGATATCATGTGTGGTGGTTATCGTGAATTACACCAAAAGCTAGCAGTTCAATACATCGTGTTCAGTGTCTCTAGCAAGTAGTTCCGGTAATCTCTCACTAAGCAAAGGTTCAAGACCTCATGGGCACCTTTGTCTATATGATATTTATTAATTTCTATGTGATTTTCGTTTTTTTATCGAAAATGAGTTTTATGTTGTTTTTTATGGTCTTGGTTTTACTGATACTTACGACCTAAGGGTCACTAAGGGATCACTGGCTCATTTTTACTTTGGTGAACGAAACCTTTAATCTTTCTATGGGAAACTGATAGAACGTTTTCGTGTCTTATTTGATCTCAATTTGTATATTGTTAGAACTCGTTTATGTACTTATATTATAATTTTATTATGTTTGTAGGTATATTTGAGAAATAATTAATTATGGAAAAATCGGCTCGAAACATTATAAAGGCACCCAATGAATTGATAAAGGCACCCACCGATTAGATACAGGCACCACTTCTTCCGTTTCAAATAATTTCTTTTGGCGGTAAAAAGACAATTTCAAATGCGGATAATTCTGTGGAAGATTTGGAACAAATTTTCTCGGATTTTCTCTTAGATTATAATTAGAATTGATTTGTTACACCACAACAGGGATTTATCCACGAAAAAAAAGGGAGAATATCATTGATTCTCATCAAAACAGAATATATGAGCATATCTCGGGATTTTTGGTTTGGAAGATTGGCGTGTGTTTGATTGCTTCTGGGATGATGAATAAATGTGTTGGGAGTGTGTCAACACCAGCAGACGCGTGAAAGAGTTAAAACAGGAAGAAATTCCAATGTTTTGGGAAGAATATTATTCTCGTGTGAATGAGAATATCTCTGATTAATTGCTGCAATATTGGAGTTTCTGTGGTATAAATAGTGAATGGTGAAGTCATAGAATGGGCAGAGAGTCTTGGGGGAGAGATTAGGAGGTAAGCAGAGCGATCAAAATCAACTCAGAAAAAGTATTCCTGCTGCTGCATGAAGAACAAGGAATAGGAAACGAAATCTTCAACTAATCGGCCACAATTTCTTCATCGTTTTGCAACGAATATTGTCGCAACTGCAACGTTTATTTTCAGTTGTAACAGTTTCTTCAACCCGTTTGCAACGGATATTGTCGCATATGCAACATTTATTTTCATCCCTTCTGTAACAGTTAGTCTGTAACGTCTATAAACATTGCAAACTCATTGTTTTCTTTGTTTTACTCCATTTTTATCATTTGTAAACATTTTTTTGAGCCATGAACCATAATTTTGAGCAAGTGATTAATATAAGGGAGCTAAACCCCATCTCTGAGGCGACGAAGGAAGCTATTTTTCCAAAGATTATGTGGTAATATTTATTTAATTAATTTATGCAATTTTTTTATGATTATTTGCATTGGTTAAAAATTGATTTAATGATTTTTATTAAGCAATTGTGATTTCGTTAAATGGTACATGCTTGGCTAGGTTTTAGATATTCCATGTTTTTTTATACAATTGTTGTACTAAAAATATACTTGTCGCAATATTTTAGAATCAAATTAAATGTAAGAATCACATGATTATAATTATTGAATTAATCATTTTAAAATTTGGAAAATAGTGGAATCTTAGCCTTAGTTTACTCTCAATTTTTTTATCAATTTTGTTTGAGTTTTGCTATTTTTAGTCTTAGAAATTAGGTTTAAAAATAAATCTTCACAAGTCTTGAACGAACTTTATTTACCACAACTACAACACCATCAGAAACTAATGATGAAAGCTCTTTATACTATTATGATTTTCAATAATATGACCTTGGGGTCAACACACTTTTGTATGAAGGAGAGGACATTGGAATGGCTAGTATGACTTCAACACATACATGGTTCGTCTGTCTGTTCAGTCAGATCGGGTCGTGGTATCAGGGTGTTGGTTTACCAGGATTTGTCTGCGTTTTTCATGTTATAATGAGGTTTTCATTCATGTGGGGGATTGTTGGAAAATAATGACTAAAAAATGATTTTTTAATCTTATATTAAAATAAATAAAATATTGTACATATTTGGGTTTGAGCTCTTGACCTACTGGGCACTTTACATGTTTTGGTTTTTCTTTTGTTTTCTTTTGTGAATGAAACACTTTAGTCCCACATCGGGGACTTTCCACTTCTTGAGTTTTATTAAGAGATTATATAAACAATATTTTCACAACCTATTTTGAATCCAAGGAAAAAAGGTTTCTCCATATTTTTGGAGAGACCAAAAGAATAATAGTTTTTTATTATCTTTCTCAAGTTTTTGAGATTTTCGCTCAAGTTGAGCATCTACTACGAGTGCTAGTATTAGGTGTAGTAGGGTGTTTTATCCTGGAAGCATCCGTCCTGTGGGGCTATAACATCACTTTTTGAGTGTAGCCGGACGTTATTGTCTTAAGGACAGTATGTTGAACACGTGACTCACTTTGTTTTTCAAAGTTTTGCTACATACCATGTTGTTGTTGCGGAGATACGAGGAACTCATCCATTTTTTCCATACTGTTAAAACCTGCACTTGCCTGTCTGAAATATGTTGAGGGGCTTTTGTTGGTACTTCTGTTGGATAAACCTTTGGCATGGTTCTTAATATTGTTAAAGTAATTGGTTAAATTATATAACGGATTAAAGAGAGAAAAAATAGTACGAAGTAGAAAAAGTATTATGAGTTTGAAATTTATGTGGTGGGAACAAGTTGTATTTATAGTTTTGGGATGCATGGTGATGCCATCTTGTACTTAAAAGTTAATGAAAAAACTATTTATGTATGTTCACTTGTATAATAGGTTTTGATGGGCACTCAGGGATAAACTTGTGGTGAAAGACGATGACACGTGTGGTTAAGAACTAATTATTTTCTTGTTCGGTTCGGATTAAACAATAGTCTTAGATTGATTGATCGACGAATATTGATAGGATCCGATATGGAAAGCAAAGAATCCTAATACTAACTTTGATCTACTAACATTCGTTGAATTGAATGTCTACATTTCTACAGTGACGATTTGAATCAAAGATTAATTAAAAGAAGATTAGTTCTTACAATGAGATACAGAGAGTATATATACTCTTATCTGATATAACACGACTAATTCTCTCTCACTCTCACCTGCGATACCCACTCTCACAACCTGAGTTATTACCCTCCCTCAAGCTCAAGGGGGCTGAGCCAACTTGAGATTGCACACACTTTCAATCTCACACACGATATGACATATACATAGAGCTGGTATATATAAATGTTCAAGTTGCAGCAGCATATCACAGAAAAGAGATGATGTCAATTGAAGTTGTAGCAGACTTGCACACTAGCAAGAATTAGAGTGGATACACAAGATGACATTCCTTCCTCTCATAACTATCCAGCTGAAGTAATGTAGTGTTGTTGACGCAGTACAAGATGGAATAACCAATAATCAAAGTTGCAGACTATAACAACCATCACTCTAACATAATAGACAGTTGATGTAGATGTAGTGAGACAAACATATAAGAGAAAGATAATACCAGGTGGTGCAGCAGCAGAAGTTGTTGATGCAGTGGTTCAAGACTTGTTGAATGAGACAAATTGATAGTGATAATTCAATATAAAGCCAAAAGTAATAAGGAGAGGAACCACTCATCTGATGGCAGTAGATGCAGTAATAGTAGGTAGGTCATAAATTGTTGGTGCAGCAGAAGCTTGATAACAAACATGTAAAAAAATATTTGTAGTAGCACATTGAAAGAAAAGCAAAGGCTTGCAACAATATAGCCCAGCAATAATTACAAACGAGAACTGTATCAAGGAATATATGCAGGAGCTTCAACTGAATTCCAGTAAAACAATAGGGAAACAACATATTGAAAAGGACCCATAAATTCTAAACTCACACACACCAGCAGGAGGCATGACTAGTTTGTGCAGGCAATAGAAAGGACTAGCACTCATACCTGACAACACATCACATCTTGCAAGAGAACTGAATCTTGTGAACCAAATAGGTGTTGATGCACTTAGTGACAATATGACTTCTCTCTTTCATTATTTATAAGAAATCCATAACAGTTATAACTACAATCGAGTAAGCTCTTAGAAGAGGTCCAGTATTATTCACTATAGGAATAACAACAGAAAAGATAAAGGATAACATGATAATGGAAAGTATGTCACATTCTCAATTGAACGTAGACTCATCAAAGAGAACTTCAACTTTTATACCAGTACTACACCAATTTCAATGTCATAACATCATCTGCAGCTTCATCATTAAACTCGCAAGCCAACTCAATCATGACCTCTCACAAGATGAGGACTGTACCAAAATAACATCAATGTGATGAACGAAAACTAAGCATTCTAAGCACAGTATTTGTGCAGCAAAAACTCACTTAAGAAGAAATTTCATAAATGTACATCTGCGATTTAAGAAGAAATTTTCTCCACTATCAAATGGAATACCATTAATCTTCTCCCTAACTAAAAATTTTAGTAGTAATAGGCATGCTCATATCTACTAGCTCCAGGTAACAATATGATGGGATTTTATATTACCCTATATAAATAATCGCAATCGCACGGCGTCTAACTAGTAGACAACGAAAAGTACTGGTCGAATCCACAGGGAGCGGTAAAATACTGTAATCAATATCTCTAATCAACTAACCAGAAACAATATTTGGGATTTTTTAGAATTATAAATAAAATAATAAAACAAACTAAAATAATAAAATAACTAAAATGGGAGAGTCGGTAACCAGGGTTTTTAGTATCCACCACTATTCCTATTTAATTACTGAAGTGAAACATAACTCATGAATATTCATTTATTGTTCGTTCTATCGACATCACCTATTATATGTATTATAATCGCAAATATCACTGGGACGCCCTAAGCATGGCGCATCAAAAGCCCAAGTCTGAAGCATACACCATCTAATTGTGTTAGCGAGAAAATAATACGAAGCTAATTATAGGTTCATAAATAATATTTGGCTCTTCAAAGCATACTTCATCTAAGGATTTAACCAAAGCATGAAATATCTAAAAAGTAGACAAACATATTTGTTATCCTATTGATTCTGCGCATAGGTTACTGTATTGTACAGAACCGGTGAAATGACAACTAATTTAGATTTAAATCAATAAACAAAATCATGGAATTAATCTATTCAAATCATAATGGTCTGTATCAATAAATCGATTCAATTGATCTAAACTTTAAGTGGTTTCAACATTAAACCCTAGTTACAAATTAATTTGAACATGGAGAAGGGTTTCTTAAAACCCATAAAAATAAATAATAGAAAAGTAGAGAGGAAGAAATTTCACTATTCACTGTTGTCTTCAAATCCAACCAAACACAGTCCTCCACCAGCCGTCACTTCCCCTGGTTTTTTAGCTTTTCTCACACAGCCGCAAGAACTCCAAAAGAAAACTGTACAGACTGCCCCCTCCTGTACACCGAAAAGAAGCTCCCTCTCGTCTCTCTCTTTTTTCCCTTTTATAGCTTCCCTCTCTTCCAACCAATCACATCAATCCTATCTTGTCTTTCAATCCATCACCTCCCACGTGACAAGAAAAACCAAAGCATAGAGTACGATGTCCTTCCTTTCTACTTTTCTTTCAACAACTCCAGAACAGTCACGTGTGGTCCTCTCTCTTGTTCATTAACCAACGACCTAACCCAACTCCAAGAATCTAGCATTCTCATCATAACTACAGCCCTAGTTTTTATCCTTCACGTGCACCCTCAACAAAATTTCACACCAAAACTTCACGTGTCAGATTCTCAATCACTTACTCTTTCACTTTTGTTTCCTAGCTAGCTGTTAATTCCTTTGTAGCCTACACTGCTTAGCCTTCACCTGACGCACCTCCAACATCTACGCCTAGTCCATTTTCTATCTAATAGACCTCCTAATCAATCCACCCAATAACCTTCACATCTCTAATCTTTTCAGCCTACATATCCTAGACCGACCAGCCACTCTTCATATTGCTTTCCGAATGACTGGTTTGAAACTGACTGCTCTGCAAGCTGTGTAAGGCTACAACTCCACCTGTGAAATAACGAGTTTATGGAGAAGTGTTCATATTCGTGGGGATCTTGTTCATCATTTAGGTTCATTTTGTTCCCATTCTCCGCTCAACACAAGTAAGTCAAGCTAATTCCAACAGCCACGTCTCACATGCCTTGGTCATGTCTTTAATCACTCCGATTTGATTCTAACCAGCTCCATTTAGTCCTCTTTCTCTTGTAACTAGTATTTTTCCGGAACACACTATAAAAGCACTAAAGCAACACATTAATGTAAAATATAGACACTAACAAATATAGATTAAGTGGTAAAAATGTATAAATTAAACGCTTATCACAGTACTAGTAGGACTTGATGAAATCAAACCTACTTATGATGAAAACAACTTTTGAAGACGAAATTAAATGTTGTTGAGATAGTGATGTAGTAATTCAACACATGAGATCAAATCCAAAATAATCTAAAATTAGGTTGGAGATTACCAGTAGAAATTCAAATTTTAGTAGTTGAGGTTGAGAAATTCCAGATCCAATAACAACCAAACTAAAAAATCCAAAACAACCAAGTGCTCAAGTTCTAAAACTGAATTTTAGATCCAAAATACATGTTTAATCTTATTTGAAGACGTTGCAGTAAAGCATCGGGATCAAATCGAACTTCACAGAACAAATCTTCACTTCAAGAACTCCATTAATCTTCAAAAACTCACTATTACCAACTGAATTCAAACCAGGTGATGCTTGAGATGCAAAAACTAAACCAAAACCTTAATATAAGTTGTTTTTTGAAGAGAAAAACTCATACAAAATTCAAATCAGATGTTGATTTTCGATTCACACCAGCAGAAGAAGAAATTAGTGAAGAAACAGATGTTGAGAAGATGAATCAAAGTCGCGGAAGAAGGATCGATACCCTCAAAAATTAAAATTTCTGAGTCTGATACCATGCTAACATTCATTGAATTGAAAGTCTACATTTCTACTGAGACAATTTGAATCAAAGATTGATTTAAAGAAGATTAGTTTTTACAATGAGATACAAAGAGTATATATGCTCTCATCTGATATAACACGACTAATTTAACTCTCTCACTCTCACGTTCGATACACACTCTCACAACCTGAGTTATTATACTTTCCTCACACACTTTTACTCACATAGACACATTCATGCTATTATGATCAATTGATTGGTAATCATATCACCTAAATTTATTTGAATTGGAGATTATCCACCAAAGTTAAGTATAATGACAATTGGATTTTTATATTTCTAACATATTGTATTGATTAGAAAAGATTAATTTGTTTATAAAGGCAGGACATGAGTATATATACTCAACACTTTACTCTCTCAATTACCGATTCACTCACCCAACTCTCTAACTCAACTCAATTCACACACTCCCATGTTATTAACCTCAAGCTCAAGGTGGCTTGAAAAGATAGCTTGAGATTTCACTTAGCGCAACACCATTATCACACAAGACTTGAACTACATATGCAAAAAGAAGTAAAAAAAAAAAATGCAAAGACAGTTGATGTAGTGACCAATATCTGTCGAGATGAAATATGAGATATTCGATGTTGTTGGTGTAGATCAAGGGCACCAAAATATAAATGTAGCATATTACTGTCGGTAGTTGTTCGCAGAAGTAAACAAGGATGTAGGAGGAAAAAAAATGTTGATGCAGCATAAGAAGTATAAGAAGTAGCAACAACAATTAACACTAGTAGCAATGCAGAATCACTTGTAGGAATATCTGATGGTTATCCAACTCTCTAACTCAACTCATTGTAAATCTGTAACAACCATGCTTGTAAATCCACTAAAAGCACCAGCAACATACCATAAGTTGGATTTTAAAAATGGCATAAAGGAACAATGATCATGAAACTCTGCCAAAATATGAAAATGCCACATTCTTTGATACACACCAAAAGAGATCAGTCATGAAGTCAAGTAGTAGCAACTATGACGGGATTTGTTGGTGTAGCCATAACTACAAGTTGTAGATTATGCTTTATTTGACCATAAGTAGGATATTTGAAGAAAGTAAAATAACTTAGAGTGAAGATTCAAGGACTTGAATTCTACCTTGTATTATTCAAGAACTTGAACTGCACCTAACTAGGATAATAAATTAATAACAGGCCGTATATTCTAGCATATGCAGACTCAACGGAAAAAACTTCAATCCAAAAATCATATCTAACAACAGAATCAACTTCAAATCATCATACCAACCTCCATCACCTATGATAAGCGTATAATTTATACATTTTCCCACCTTATTTCTATTGCTGGAACTTGTTTTTGTACTAATATTATTGCTTGTTATGTTTTTAGGTATTTTTGGAGGAATAAACTTTTATGGAAAAATTGACGTAAAAAGTGATAAAGGCACCCTTAGTTGTTAAAGGCACCCAATTGATATGGGCACCTCCTCTTCTTCAAATTTGAAACAACTTTTGGCGGGAAACTTCCTTCTTGTATCTGTGTGAGTTGAAAACTATATTTGTAGGAGATATTTGCGGATTAAGACAAGGATATATTCTTTCCTTATTCATAAGAGTCGTGTACACAATATTTACACATGAAATCAAATAAAATCCCACATGTTCAAATAAGGCAGGAAGATGAATATATTTGAGATTTTATGGGAAGATATTTTCTCGAGTTGATAAGGAAACAAAGCAACAACTAAGCAACAGAATAACTAAGATTTAGTTATAAAGAGAAGAGAATCGGTTCGAAAAGGGAACAAATCACCAAGAAGGAAAGAAAAAATATTTCCTGAGAAAAAGATTTGAAAAGATTTTGAAGATTTGAGGAGTTAAGGGTTGGAGGTGGTTATATTATAAATAAAGATCGAGGATAACATCACAGGAGGCTGGCAGAGGCCAGAATAATGAGAAATCAAAAGCCAGGAAAATTAGGGTTCATAACTGAAAGAGAATAAGAAGAAGAAGAAATCGTTGCAAAGGTTGAAAAAACTGTTGCTAAAGATAGAAATTGTTGTTAAAAATCGTGATATATACTCTTGTATTCAACGGTTTTAGTGACAGTTTCTTGAATAGTACCTGCAACAGATTTGAAGTTTAATACACAAATGAAGCGTGCTTTATTCAAAAGCGCCTAAGAGTTGTCGTTGTTTTCAATTCTTTAGGAACAAAGAGAACAGTGTCTGCAACGCTTATAAACGTTGAAGTTGTCCTGCTTTATTCTTTTATGTTGTTTTTCTTCTTCTCAAGCACTTTTGAGCTATGTACCTATCCTTTGAGAATGTTTTGAATATGATAATCTAAGCCCCGTCACTGGGACAATGGAGGAAGTCATATTTCACAATTGTTTGGTAACTATAATTGATTCTTTATGACTTTTGCACTTATTCTAATTGATTTATGATTTTCATTAATTAGTTGTGATTTTGTTTGATGAAGTATGCTAGGACTTAAGACCTTTTGATGCACCATGCTTACGATTTACAATTAATGTTTTAGAAATCTACTTTTTGCAAAGAAAAAATGTCCATAAAAGAGCTTAAATTGTTAAGAATCAATATATGCATCACTTGATTATGTTTATGGTGGAGTCCTATGTCTCAGTTATCCTTAATATTGCTACCGTCTTTTGTATATATTTACTAGATTAAACTAGAATTAGGTATGAAATTTATTCTTCACAAGTCCGAGTGAACTATCTTTCTTACCACTTGTCTACATCCACATTAAATTTTCGGCGTCGCTGTCGAATACTAGGAAAACCTGTGGAAAAGTAAGTTGAACCCGTGACGATGGCCTGATGGGAGTTACCAGCTGAAATTCCACAAGCCTTAGCCTCGTACCTTTGACCAGTCTTTGACTGTAGGTATATTTTTCTAAGGTAACCTGAGCTTACCTATTTTAGTCAACCTTGCATTTTCATTTGCACCAAGAAAAATGTTACTGGTATTACAATATCCAATACAATGAATATCCAACTAAGTTTCAAATCGGATATTACCCGTACTATGACCATAGTGTGGATAGTACCTGGGACCACTACCAACCTTATGAAGATTATGGTTCATACCATGGTGATCCCAGTTACTATTTGTATGTGCACCAGTCATATGAACGGGAAAATGAGCGAATATCAAATTCTTTGTCTTTGAACGATGCCCTCGAGAAGTTGCAAGCTAGTACTATTTCTTTCAAAACTTCCATGAAACAGATGTGGTATAGTACTCCTTATGGTGACCCAAATACTTCTCTAGAAGAATCACCCGACCAGTTGCGATCGAGTACCCTTATGAACCTATTATGACTCTAGAAGAATCACTCAAGCAAATAATTGAGTCGACACGTAAGAGTGACATGTTAATGAATGAATTTTGTGAAGAGTCATTAGATCAGAATAAAAGACTTGCAACTTTAAAAACCGCTCTCAATGAAATTATTACACTTTTAAATGGAATTGAAGAAGAATAAAGGTTAGCTGCTAATATTGCTTTAAATGAATTTAATTACTGAAATAGTGTTTCTAATTTTACCCTTTATAATAATGACAAATATTTACCTAATCTAGAGGACGAGGTTAGAATTGAAGACATTACTTGTTCAAATAAGGTCCAATCATCTTCATGTCATTATGAGGATGGGGATAGTAGTGATGAAGAATTTGAAATTCGTAGTCATAATGATCAGGAAATTTTTACACCAATTGAGCTTCATGATAATAATGATGTTTCTATCCCCAATCCTAATAATGCTGATAAGTATTTACCATTTCAAGAGGAAAAAGATTTAACTAGAGATATCATTGTTATAAACGGTGAAATATTTCCTTATCATTATGAAGACGATGATGATTTAGTTAGAGGAACGAATTTTTCCTGAGACTAGTAATTTAGAGTCTAACGATTCAAAAATAGTAGTTTCTAATGAAGATGTAGACTATTAGAGGTTTTAAATATGAGTGAGGATGTTGTCGTAAACTGTAGGAATATTCATGATCCTTTACAAAGTATTGTGTTTTAACAATCCATTAAATGAATATGATGAACCTCTTGGGATCACTGATTTAGAAGAAGAGGCTTTTAGGAACACCTTAGATAACCCATTGTATAGTTTTGATAATGATGTTCTTTTGAATCATTTGGGTATCCATTCCTCAGATGAAGCTGAGCGTAGTTCTGACCTTAAGGACATTAGAACTCAACCAACAGCTTTTGGTCTATCTGAGATTAATGTGCACCCTAAGTTTGGGGGTACCAATGAATCTTGTGATTTTCAAGTATCCCTGCTTAAAATACCTCACTCGGGACTTGATATATGTGCCTCTATCATTTTAAAATATTATCTTCATACAATTTTTCCCGAGCCTGATTTTTTCCAGAATGAAATTCAGTTGTTAGAAACCCATCCTCTGGTTGATGTGGTTTACCCAGGCGATAATACCATAATTGACTTTGTTGTCCCACCAAATCTTTTTCTACTAAATGTGGGAACATCTGAACTTCATATGTGTAAATTCGTAATCTTTGGAACCAAACATGAATATTTTAGGAAGTTTAAATAGACACATTTTCATGAGAATGACCACCAATTTCATATATTCTATTGTGGTCAGCTATATAAGTCAAATCTGGTTGACTTAAAGGATCCACAGTTATTCAGATTATTGTTATATGATTCGTAAATTGTGACTAATCCTTTCTTGGTCTGGTTGAAGACTTTAAACTTAGCGCTCTATGGGAGGAAACCCATATGCTCTTGGTACACGGTGATGGTAATATCTTTCCATATCTCTTTTACTTTTTTCATCATTTCTCTTTGTTCATGCTTTTATTTATTTATCTTTAGAACATCGAGGACTACGTTCAGTTTAAGTTCGGGGGTAAGGGAGAAATTTTTAGTTGTACCAAAAAACTCCAAAATTTTAGAAACATGTGAATAATTCAGGGTAACACTAATAATTCTAAGTAGGTGGAAAAATAGTTCTTATCTATAGGAATTGGTGTGCCCAGCTAAATGGTTTATTCATAAAAAGACAAAGCTCAGGTGTTAGAAATAACATGATAGTTTTCAGCATATCTCGGAGTCGTTACCATATCACGTTCTGTTTTTATTTTTGCATCTTTTTTTGTTTCTCTAAGTGATTTAGTGGGGCACTAGTATCTCCTTGTTGTCACCGCTAGGAAGAAGTAGAGTGATTGAGATCAAGCTCCATGATTTTAATTGAACTTGACCAATAATTAAAAAAAATAAAAAAAATTGAAACTTGGATAGCAATATGTGTGTGTGTTCTCCCTGTCTCCGTCGCCTAAGCAAGCGTGGAACGTAGGATCCATGGGAACTATCATGTAATCTGCTGACAAGAAGCATGCGCTTAGATTCAAAAGATCTAATCATATTGTCGACAAATATATATATATATATACATATATATATATATATAATAAAAATAATTTCTATATATTCAATAAATCGACTGCTAGGGCCCTTGTGTATACCAACTGAGTTGATACTAGAATTAGGATTTAGACCAGTGGTTGTGTATCTTAATCCATTAGGGTTCATCTTGGCACGATGTTCATACAGATATTCTGGGAAACATTGTTCACCTTAGTCAACATGCGCACAGTTATATCTCCATATCATTCTTCTTAATCTATTCATATGATTGTGGTTTGTTAGATTCCGAGTATCGTGGTCCACTGTACGACTTTCTTAATAGAGCTTTGTTTCTTATATATGAATTTTAGTACGCTTGAGTGCAAACTCGTGTACAACAATTGGACTCATATATAGGGTAATGATTCCCATAGCCAAAGAATTAAATAGCCAACTAAATAGCATGTTTAGTGTCTACCCTCAATCGTTCACAAGTAGATAAAATTTTGAGTAAAGGTTTTGTGGGTATACCTCTTGTAAACCCTCACGAGACAAAACTCGTCCACTAAGGCCACTCAGGGATTCAAAGGCTTGTTGTACGGTAAGTGCAATCGCGATCCCTGCGACAGTGAGTTAGGATTTTTATTTTCTATATTAGTTTTGCTCGAGGACTAGCAAAAACCTCATACACTCACAAGACATCAACACCAAATAAGGTAAGGACAAATTTGAAATAAACAATAAAAATGTAGCTCAACATATCATTTAAGCACTTGAATTCAGTGAAACAGATAATCAACAACGAATGTCTTCAATGGTAAACTGGACAATTTAAGAATGAATCCCCTAACACTTAGTTGGCAAAAACAAACATGAACCAGTTTCAGCACCAGTAGGTCTTCAGTACCAAAAATTTACATATTTTCATCCAACTTATACTCAATTAGCAAATGCATAACTAATTGATGATGAGAAACAAAATATGAAGATGAAATTCAAATTTGAAGATGATTTGATTATGAAGTGAACACATGTGATAGAGATGAAGTAATCAAAAATTGATATAGAGATTACCAGCATCACTTTAGTCTTCCAATTAAGTTGAAAACCAACCGAAATCCAAATCAGAGATAAAGAATCGCCAAGAACTCAATTGAGCGGACCAAAATTCATATATAAGAATATGCTTGATTATGTTGTTGTTCTAGCAGGAAATATCAAAATCGAAACAGAAACCCTAATTCGTACCAAACAACACCATTAATAGAAGAAGATGATTAAACACAAACAAATGTTGTTGTAAATGCAGAAACCTCAGATTTGAGAAATTTGTCTTTTAAGAGAAGAACTCAAAGCAAATTAAACACAAATTTGTGATTTCATATTCGAATCATCATTCGAATTTCTGATCATAACAACAACATTAGGTGATGTATTAATGGTGGAGATGAAAAAAATGAAAAAATAATGGTGGTGGTTTAGAAATTTAGGTCAAAGGATCAAAACCTGAGAGATGAAGATCTGTCATTCTGATACCATAATGAAAATGGAATGTCTACATCGCTAACAGATTGTATTGATTAGAAAAGATTAATTTTTTTACAGAAGCAGGAGATTAATATATATACTCAACACTTTACTCTCTCGATCACCGACTCACTCACCCAACTCTCTAACTCAACTCACTTCACACACTCACATGTTATTAAAGGAAACATAATAGATTGAATTGAAATTGAATGTATTACATGGTTCTAGAGAGCATTATATATATAATCTACTGACTTCTAAAATAAATGACTTTAAATAAAGTAATCATCTAACTTAAGAAACTAGATGAAAACTCAATAAGGAAATCAAATAATAAGGAAATAGTAAAGCTAATCAGTAATATTGTGGTGTTGGCATCCCAACAAATATCCTGCAAGAAATCTCGTGAAATAATCTTTCCAAATGTTTATCTCACTTTTAGGAATCATACTCTTTTGAGGAAGGGGAATCCTAAATCCATCAGTTTCATAAATTTTGAATTCTTCTGTTTTGGAAGGAGTCGTACTGTTAGTTTTCTTTTTATTACTACTTACTAAAATGAGAATAGAGTTATATTCCTTGAAAGTGATTATATTTCTTCTGGCCAAATAAGTCATAAGAATTGGAAGTTGAAAATTAAAAAAAAAAAAGATAGATAGTACCTAGAGATAGAAAAAAGATGCTCTAAAAAGAATACAAAAAATAAAATAATAATAATAATAATAACACAATATTTTAACATTTTTATTTTTTCTTTTTCTAAAAAAAAATATCAAAATAAAATTCAAAAATAATGTTTACTATACAAGTTTGTTCTTTTTTTTACTCTTATATCTACATTTTTAACGTTTTACAAAATAGAAAACGGTTTTAAACTATATACTAAAACCGCTATTAGATTTTATTTGGATGCTAAAAATATTGCGTTGAAATGTTAAATAGGTTTCACCGTTTCCGTTTGAGCATGTTACGAAACCTTATCTTATTATTATCATTATTGTTATTTCATTAGTTTTTTTATTTTGGGTAGTGAATTTTTACTTCACATCGTCCAATAAGAAGTTAGTGCCGACTTTTGTTTGGGTTTAAAATATATTTTCAAATTTTATTTTCAAATCTTATTTGAAGTTGATATATTTTTTTTATATTTTGATTGTCGTGTATTTTGCCCACATGATATTCTAGAAAGCAATTATGTAATTATACTATTTTATGGAAAAAAAAAAGATAGATATGGTGATATTGCTATAAAATAGACATGTCTAAAGCCTTTGATAGGCTTGAATGGACATTTATTTATGATGTTCTTAAACAATTAGGTTTTGATACTGGCTGGTGTGACATTGTAATGCAGTGCATTGGTACTCCTACTATTCCTTTGTTATTGAATGGAACTCCATGTAGGCCATTTCAACCATCTAGAGATATTCCTAAAGATGACAGTCTCTCTCTCTTCTCATTTATAATTTGTATGGATGCTCTTTCTAGATTGCTTTCTCAAGATGAGCAGAATAAGCATATTCATGGTGTTAAACCAACCCAATATGGACCTATGATCTCACACTTATTTTTTGCAGATGATATTTTGCTTTTCTTAAAAGCTAAGAATTATGAAATACAATATGCTTAGTCCATTTTATAAAGACTCAGCGGAGCTTCTGGTCAAGCTATCAATCCATCTAAAAGTGCAGTGGCTTTTAGTGGAAAAGTAACTAGACAAAGACAATCTGAAATTGTCATTTTGCTTCATATGAATCCTATGAAATTGACTGATAAATATTTAGGAGTTTTATTGTTTCCCAATAGGTCCAAAGTAGAATGCTTTAAACCTTTAATTGAGCAAATGCAGTCTAAGCTGGATGGATGGCAATAAAAGCTCATACCTTAAGCTGGTAGAGCCATCCAAATCCAATTTGTTTTAAATTCTATTGCTATGTATCAAAAATAATGTTTCCCACTTCCGGATGCAATTATTAGACAGCTTAATACTCTACAAAGACGATACTGGTGGGGTCATCAACTACGCAAAAAAGGTTTGAATCCAAAAGCCTGGAGAACTTTAAGCTTGCCTAAAAAGCATGGAGGTATGGGTTTTAAGAATTTATTCAAGTTTAATCTTGCTATGCTTTCTAAGATGGCCTGGAGATTAATAAATTCTCCATATGAACTCTGGGTAAGAGTATTGAAATCTAAATACTTTTCTAAACATTCACCTATGCATTATGTCCATAAGAAACAGGTATCTTGGATTTGGAGAGGAATTACAAAAGGTATAGATATTGTGAGAAAACATCACATATGGGAAATAGGTGATGGTCATAATGTCAGTATATGGATTGATAATCGGATAAATTCTAATTCTTCAAGTTTAGTTAGACCAACTGAACATCATCTCCAAGATTGCACTAATGTTTCTCAGCTTATCAATTAATTCTCCCATGAGTGGGATCATTCAGCTCTTGCTGAACTTTTTACTCAAGAACATATAGATAACATCACCAAAATTAGAATTCCTAGATCTGGACATGATTGCATTAGATGGGCATTAACTAAATCTGGTAATTTTACTACCAAATCAATTTATCAAGCTTTATTAGCTAATCATTATCATAGTTCCCAGTAGGAACGAAAACAATGGCTCAGATTATGACACACGGATACTTTGGCTAAATTTAGGTTTTTTATTTGGAAATGCTTACATAATCTATTGCCCTTAAAAACATATTTGCATAGATTTGGTACTGTATCAAATGCTTTATGTCCTATGTGTAATATTGAAATGGAATCTTTTGATCACTTGTTTTTTTCTTGTCATTTTACAAGAGCAATATGGTTTGCTCTACGCCCAGCAATGTAGCTTGTTATACCTTCATTCCCTTCCTTAATTGATTGGATTAGAAGCTGGTTTATATTTAAACCTACTGGTAAATCTGCTATTACTCAAGATCGGTTTGTGGCCATTTTATGGAATATTTGGAAAACAGGATGTAAAGTGTGTTTTGATCATAGCATCCCTGACCCTATTGCAGTTATTAATCAAGTTAAATTCATTTAGAATCACTGCATCAAACTCAGTCTTTATATAAAAAATTGAATGTTAATATATCTTTGTCATCATTAGGGTCTGGACAATACACTCTTACATCTGAACTTCTGAGATCTCACTCAGTTTGTTCACTAATGTTTGTTGATGCTTCTGTTGGTAAAAATCACCTATTGCAGGCTGTGGAATTGCTTACTATGAACCCAATGGATCATTTGCAGCTGCCAGATGCTGGATAATCAACACAGGATCATTGCTAAAAGATGAAGGACAAGCTTTGGTTTCTGCTATGGACTTGGCAAATGATTTACAGAAGGACAAAGTAATTTTCATCACTGATAACCTCACTTTAGCTCAAGCAGTTAATGGAGAATTTTCAAACTTCAGTTGGAAACTACTATCTTACATCAAGGACTGCAAAGACGGATTTTAGGAGTTATCTTTCTCAGTTTGTAAATATGTTAATCGTAAATTTAATGGAGCAGCTGATGCTTTAAAAAAATTAACTAGGAAATCTAATGTTCACAAACAGTGGTTAGCTCAGCCTCCTCCCTGTATAGTTAGGAAACACTTTCCTTTATCTTTTAGTTTGTGTGAACAAATTTTAGTTTCAAGAAAAAAAAATGAAGTGCGATTGAAAAACAAGAAAAAGCCTAGTGTACTCGAAACCACTGTGGGCTAAAGTGTATTTGGTTTCGAGTTCCTGACTATATGTTCGCCTAAACCTCACTCACGCCTAGTAGACCATAGTGGATGATATTGATCAGATCATATCCGAGGAAACTTCTCAGGAAAGAGAGTCTTCAGTTATCAACATTCTAAACAAGAATCCATTAGATTAATTACCGATATTAAAACAAATGAATTTGCTTACGCGTATAAATCAATAGATTGTCTTTGATTAAATCTAAATCTCGATGACTATTGGCTAAATCTCTTAGTTATCTTCACGACAAACATTAAAGTAACTCATCTTCATTTATTTTTCTAGTGTTTTCCAATTGTAATTGACGCGTTTCCACACTTATTCGACAAATTCAAGGATACGTTGTCCAATAACACTAAGCCCAGAAACATCCCATGATATATTTACATTAAACTTGTGAGGATGAAACAAGAGATTGAAGTACCCGAGGACGAGATGATTAATGATTATAGCCAAGTGTTTACCTTTAAAAATTAAACATGATGATGTTCAACAAAGTCAATCTTTCGATCAAATTTATTAAGAAGATCCGTTCGCTCCCCTAGCTTTCGTCTTTTAGTGTCAGTGTCGGTCCAGTAGAGTGTTTTCACCGTTAGTGTTTTCTTCGATCTCTACGCATTTCATCGCTCCACCGGAAATTTTTTCTGCCCCTATCGTATTCCAGCTTGGTAGTTTCCACCGCATGTCCAGGGTTGAGCCCTGGGATTTGATAGCGGACTTGAAAAGCCACCTACAGACGCTTTATGCCCAATCATTCCGGATAACGCTTGTATCCTCTGGCTTACCGCGGCTGCTGGCACAGAGTTAGCCGATGCTTATTCCCCACATACCGTCATTGCTTCTTCTCCGGGAAAAGAAGTTCATGACCCGTGGGCCTTCTACCTCCACGCGGCATTGCTCCGTCAGGCTTTCGCCCATTGCGGAAAATTCCCCACTGCTGCCTCCCGTAGGAGTCTGGGCCGTGTCTCAGTCCCAGTGTGGCTGATCATCCTCTCGTACCAGCTACTGATCATCGCCTTGGTAAGCTATTGCCTCACCAACTAGCTAATCAGACGAGATGAATGGGGTAGTTTTCGCCAAAGCTTATGAGCTTGGGTGCGGTCTTTTAACAGACTACCTAGGAACTTCTGTTCTTTTTCTCGAATCCCTTCTTCGAACTTCTGTCAATCTGCTTCTAAGGCGTCTACTTTATTCTGTAGAAACCAGAGATATTACTCCATCCATATTTAATATAAAGATAAAATTAACCTAATTTTTTTAATTAAAAAAAATTTATTTCATAAATATTCATCCTTTTTTTGTTTTACTCTTTATTTTATTATCAACACCGTAAACATTAAGTTAACTATGGTAATTTCTAAATATCATAAATAAGGATAAATATAAAAAAAATAATTTTGGAACTGAAACTCCATCTATCTAATAGGACTATAAATTTTTAAACTCCGTTTTTATAATAGGTGTGGAGGTAGTATTAATTAGAAAAAGACCCGTTCATAGTTGGATTATTTGATGTTTAACACTCAAGTTTTCTCTGTTAGGCCTAATATTTATCAATTAGTATATCTAGACTTCACGTTGACTCCACCAAGTGTGTTGACCCATATTGACTCCACGAAGTTATGACATGTATAATGTCAATTAAATAGTGTGATGTGCTAAAATATTTAAGACTTTAATAAAAATGATCCATCAAATTTTTAACCCATCATATCCATGAATAATCCGTATATAAATCTCCATCCATCTAGAAAATTAATGGATAAAATTACAAAACAACCATATAATTCTCATCTTATACTTGTTGTTGTTGATCGACAGAGTTGTATTGCTTTATGGGATTTTCGACTTCATCAAATTCTTCATTGGTTAAAATTTTGATTTCGATAAGGAATTAGGATGTTCATACATATTCAATTACCTATGCGAAAGAGAACCGATTTCAGGAGGGGTGTTAAATTTTCCGCCTTGTCTGACCCTTGGTCGAACAAGAATATCAGAAGTAATTCAAGTTCTTTTTTTCTTTTTTTTTGAAGGGAAAAGGTTGAGATTTCATTAAAATGAAAAAAGATGCTTTCAAATAGGAGAGACCAAAGCCCATTAAGTAAAATTCCATACTAGTTACTCTATTACAACCTTCTGGTGAGTTATTAGATCAAGAAACAAAGTTGAGTTGAACTGTGTTAAATGTGTACCTCATAGAAAAAAATTAATTAAGCTTTTCACTTCATTGATAGCTATATCTTTTTTTCTTGGTCTTTTCTCTGCCATTATCCTAGTATTTTTTTTCTTTCCAAAAAGTCCAACAGACTACAAAAACAATGGGTTATTCAATATTTAGTACTTAAATTTTGTCCAAAAATAGTGTTTGGTGTAATTTGTATCCAACTTATAATTTAGTAATTAAAACTGACGTGACTTTAGTTGGCTTTGTTAAATCAAACTTTCAATCTAATAATTGGTATCATTAATGACATAACCTTAATTAACACTTCTAAAACTGGTGTTTGGTGTAATCTTTGTCCAGAAAAAAGCACGTATGCCAATAACAAAACCACCACCAATGTGAGAGAATAAATTCTGAGGTACGCATGTCCAAAAAAACTATTGGGGAAGTAACGAACTACGATGAGACGAGAAACACTGGAACAAAGCCTTTTAAAGCATTACATTGATAGCTGTAAACTCGACAAAGTTTGAACCTGACAACATTAATGCATGACCGACACTTGGGTTGCGGGAAAGTAAGGCACACTTCTCAAAATAGATAGCCTTGCTGCCTGACCGACACGTTGGTTGCGGGAAAGTAAGGTACACTGATCAAGACATACAGCATTAACTACTCGACAGACAACAGGTTGCGGAAAAGTATGACTCAATAAAGAGTAATAATGAGTATTGATGCATGACTGACACGTATCGATTTTACAAGTTGCGGAACAAAAAGAACTAAAGCATGATGTTTCATTTTAAAGGGATACGTGTCCAACATGCCATGATTCAATTCAGACCGCAACAGCATCCCAATCCAAAAATATTAATTTAAATACAAGACCGCAGAAGAGCTGCGGGATAACCAGTGAGAAATCACAAGAAACAAGCGGTACGCATATTCATAAATTTTCACCAAACAATATCTTATGTTTATCAAGTTCTTCATTTGTTTTTTTATGATTAACAAAATTCTTGATCCCAGCAAAGAGTAGTGAAATAAGTTTTAAATTGAGTGTTCAAGCTTGGTATTAATTTGTTTCCAAATAAACTTACAAAATCTTTGGTAAACAAGAAAGTTATCTGTTTTGAGTATGATATGTTAAAACCAAGTATACTATTATCTTCCAATCAACTGGTATTGCAAATTTATTGAGAATGATAAAATCTCGTGAAACACATAATTTATTATCTGAGCTCTTTTAGAATACTGGTAAAGAAATCCCTACAGCAACACAAGACTGATCTAAGAAGAAATTACAACATCTCAAAAGGATTCACACAAATGAGGACAGTGTCACATAGAAACATCCAAGATCAAGATGCCAATTCAGGAAATCAATGGACTAATGCAATAGAGGCTCCATGCTGAGAGAGTCACAAGAACAACCACCCATTAATGATCATATAGACAATTCTGAAGATCACTCAAGTAATCATTCATGTGAAGAAAATTCTCAAAATAGTATTGATCACATTCAACAGTTAATGGAAGAAATGGACGAGATGCGCAAGGTACAACAGACTTGTGCGGAACAAATTGCACTTCTAACCAGAGAAAACCAAGTACTCAGAGAAAAGAACCAGTATGGTACGGAACCATTTACAACAAGAACACGGGGGCAAGAAGTAAGCTCCAGTGGACTCACAGGAAGGAAAGTGAGAGCCAATAAAGATCAAAGAATAATGGTAGTGGAACCCGCACGCCAGCGGAATGAACCAGATAAATTGAATTTCGATGGCTCAAGATTGCAAAATGATAGGTGGCAAAAATTCTATGGGGACATGGAGCAAATGCGGGAAGAAATAAAGAATTTGAAAAATAAAGACGGTGGACGATTAGAAGAAGTGTTAAAAGAAGCTAGACGAACGCCATTGGCGCCACACTTGGCATACGCACCAATACCGCATGAGTGTAGTACTCCCATTTTTGAATGCTATGATTGGACAAAAGACCCAACAACCCATCTGAAGTATTACAATCGCATCATGACACGTTGGGAGCAAGATGATGTAGTTATGTGTTGGTTTTTTCCCTCGAGTTTGAAAGGTATAGCTTTGGCGTGGTATGATAATTTCCCATAAGGGACGGTGTATTCTTACATGCATTTGACCCGCAAGTTCTTAGAAGCATACATGCGGGGATGGATAAGTTATACTCACTTGCCTCAACGACAGAGGAAACCATCCATGATTATACAGATCGATGGCAGACGATCTGTCAAGCAATTGGGGATGTAACACCAGAAGTCGCTATCAATAGTTACAAATGGGGAATAACCAATCGAGAAAGCCAACTCTTTATTGATATCCATAATATCAATCCGAAAAGTAAAGGAGATCTCAGAGATATTATTAAAAAGTGTGCAAGATTGCAAGACATTCAGAGGCAACATCCGAGAATAATATCTCAGCAACAAGGAAATACAAAAAGAGCCAACTCTATAGAGCCATCATCCGGATCTGGGAAGAGGTTTGCGGGAAAAACTCCAAACATTGAATTAAAGCGAGCAAAGATAAAGGAAAGAAGAAAATTTGTCCAGCAATTTGAGGAGCGAATTTTCACTAAACTCAATACTCCTTATTCAGAAATTTTAAATGTAATAAAGAACAGACAAGATTTTCAATGGCCGCAATCAAAAGAACGACAACCTCGAACACACACAAAATTCCAAGGATTACTGTGAATACCATTGCTATCGGGGTCATTCCATAAACCGATGCAGGAACCTAATAATGCAAGTACAAATGATGATTTATGCAAGGGAGTTAAAAGAATTTATTCATCTACCTGACTCCTCACCAAGGTTTAATAAAGGAAAAACTGTTAATATTCCTCAGAATAATCAAACTATTAACATGATTTCATGTTCTGAATCGGATCAGACATCCATGAATGCGGCTATTGACAAAAAATTACATAAAAGGGTTCGCAGTCACGAAGTATTCAAGGTTGCTGGAAGAGTTACTGAAGTATGGGAAGAATGGATGGCATCTCCATTAACTTTTTCTGCAGACGAGGTGGACCAAGAGATTGAAATGCACAATGATCCGTTGGTACTCACACTGCCAGTATCTGGATGGAATATAAGGAAGATTCTTATGGATGGGGGAAGCTCTCTTAATGTTCTGTTTTATGATACCTTTCAGAAGATGGGGTTAAAAGATGATCAGTTAATGCCTTCGTGCTACAAAATTTATGGGTTTAACGGATTAGCTTCAAAACCGAAAGGGGAAATCTTACTTGATGTTGCAGCTGGACCAATAACTATTCTGACTAAGTTCAGCATAGTGAAGGCTCCATCTTCGTAGAACGCCATCATTGGAAGACACTGGGTCCATCAACTGAAAGGGGTAACATCAACGTATCACCAATACTTGCGGTTTCCAACACCGTAAGGGGAAATGGAGATAAAATGAGATCAAAATGAAGCAAAATCTTGTATTCTGGAAGAAGTTCGCATGAATAAAGAACGAAAACAACATCAACAAAATAAGAAAATAGAGCGCAAGATGAAGGCTAAAGAAGAAGCCTTGAACCAATATATGATTAAGACTACGGGAAATAAAGCAAAAAATGAAGCAAAAGAAGGTATTATAATAAAGGAAAGCATGCCGAAAATTGATGAAGATAGTCTTCCAGCATAACAATAAAAGGGGGATCCCACACTTTTAGGACCTCCAAACCCACCTTTACATCAATCGAAGAAACTAAAAATATCAATATTGGAACAGAAGAACTTCCCAAGACGATAAAAATTGGAACGTTGATGGAAATACAAAGGGAGTATAATTTGGTGATGCTACTAAAAGATTTTGTGGATATTTTTGCAGGGAAGATGGAGGACATGCATCGATCCAAATATTGTACGACATGAATTACATATACATCCGGAAGCTACACCTTTTCGGCAACGCATACGTAAATTTGCACTTGAACATCATTTTCCAGTTGAAAGAGAGTTAAAAAATCTTATCGATGCGGGATTCATTCGAGATGCGCGGTATCCAACTTGGATTTCAAACATGGTAATAGTACCAAAAAAGAATAGAGGAGTAAGAATTTGCATAGACTTCACCAATTTAAACAAGGCATTTCCGAAAGATAGTTATCCGCTTCCCAGCATTGATCAGTTGGTGGACGTTGTTGAAGGTCATGAGGTTTTATCCTTTATGGATGGACAATCAGGGTACAATCAAATTGCTCTAGCTGAAGAAGATCAAGAACACACTGTGTTCTTCACTCCGCGCGGATTATACTGTTATACCAGAATGTCATTTGGGTTGAGAAATACAGGGGCAACTTATCAACGGCTCGTAGACACAATTTTTAAACCATGGATAGGCCGCACACTCTAAGTTTATGTAGATGACATGCTGATAAAAATTAAATTTTCAAAGGATCATTTACAAGATTTGAAAGAGATATTTGAATCCTTGCGAACATACAGAATGAAAGTTAATCCCGATAAATGTATTTTTGGGGTTACGTCAGGGAAATTTTTGGGGTACTTGGTTACCAAAAGAGGAATTGAAGTTGATCCGGCAAACATTCAGGTCATTGTTGATATGCCATCTCCGAGGAATGTCAAAGAAGTACAGAAATTAAATGGTTGTTTGGCCGCACTCGGAAGATTTATTGCTAGATCATCGGACAAATGTAAGCCCTTCTTTGACGCATTGAAAAAGAAGAATAGATTTGAATGGAATAAGGTTTGTGAGCAAGCCTTTTCAAGTATTAAAGTTTATCTTGCCACATTGCCCGCATTACAAAAGCTAGAACCTGAAGAGGTGCTTGCCTTGTACATAGTCCGCAACGGAAGATGTTGTAAGCGCGGTATTGGTGCGAACAAATGAAAAGGTAGAAAAACCCGTATATTATATCAGTAAAACTTTGAACCTCGCAGAAAGAAATTACACGAAAATCGAATAGTTAATTTTAGCACTGGTTTTTGCTACCCAGAAATTACGCACGTATTTTTTGACACATTATGTGCGGGTACCAAGCAAAGCTCCGTTGGAGTCTGTACTGAAGAATGTGGGAAAAGTGGGGAGAATAGAAAAATGGAACGCACAACTCGAACAGTTCTACATATTATTTGAGCTATAAACTGCGCGAAAGTCGCAAGTCCTGGATGATTTCCTTGCGTATTTTCCATTAGATGATGATTTTGAAATTCAATGTTTGCCTGGGTTCGAAGAAGATGATCCTCAGGATATCCTAAGCTCTGTAAATTCCCGAAGATGGGAAGTATTTGTTGATGGGGCCAGAAACAAAGAAGGTGCTGGAATTGTGATTACGACTCCTACAGGGGATCGAATGATACATTCATTCCGACTTGAGTTCGATGAACATACAAATAATATAGTGGAGTATGAGGTGTGGTTCATGCCCTTAGGCTCATCATTGAATTGGGGATAAGCGATGTCCGACTCACAAGTGATACACAATTAATAATTCGACAAGTTGAGTTAAAATATCAAGCGCTTGATGAAGACCTGGTAGAATATAAAAATGTTGTGCAAAATTTGGCGCTTCAGGTTCCAAATATAACCTTTCGGCATTTATCTAGAGATAAGAATCGTCATGCCGATGCATTAGCATTTATTTCTTCAATGATAAGGGATCAGAATATATCAGCAATAAAAATTGGGCGTATTTATGAACCATCAATCAAGTTGTGGGCAGTTGAAAATGTTGAAGAAGAAGTGGAAGAAGATATCAAAGATGCAGCTGCACAAGATAAGAAAAGTTTCCCACAAAAAACAGAAAATAATGTAACCATAGAAGATTGGAGAATTTCGATACATCAATATTTGCAAAATGGGGTGTTACCCGCAAGCACTAAAGAGGCAAGAAATGTGCAATCAAAGTCTGTGAATTATCAGTTGCGGGGTAGAATTTTGTACCGCAAATCCTTTTTAGGGCCTTTACTTCGATGTTTATCACGAGAGCAAGGGCTACAGATTCTCAAAGATATACATCATGGAGATGCGGGAAATCATAGTGGCAGATGATCATTGGCTTTAAAAGTAAAAACGCAAGGATATTATTGGCCATTTATGCATAAAGACGCAGAAAATATGGTAAAAAGATGTGAAGAATGTCAGGGCTATGCGAAAAGAATAAAGGCTCCTGCAACAAAGCTAACTTCCGTACTCATCCCCTGGCCATTTGCAAAATGGGGGATAGACATTGTTGGACCATTAGTGAAAGGTACTCAAAAAAAAAAATACTTGATTGTGGCTACATACTATTTCACTAAATGGGTTGAAGCCAAATCTCTTGCACACATTAGAGACACTGATGTTTTTAAATTCCTATTTGAGAATATAATCTGTAGATTTGGAATTCCAGTAGCCATAGTCTTGGATAATGGACAGCAATTACAAGGGAAAAATATAGATATGCTTTTCGAAGCATTTAACATTCAAAAGAATAAGTCTACTCCACTTTATCCGCAAACTAATGGGCAAGCTGAAGCAACAAATAAAACTATTGTTGTGAATTCAAAGAAAACTCCTGATGGCCATCATAAACGGTGGTGTGAACAGCTTCATAATACATTATAGGCATACCGCCCAACAAGAAGGGAATCCACTGGAGAATCACCATTTCTTCTTACTTACGGAACAGAAGCAGTTATTCCAACGGAAGTCATTCTACCCACTACAAAAACAGAAGCATGGGAGAAAAATTTAAATTCATATTTAATGCTTGAAAAGTTGGATGACTTAGAAGAAAGAAGAGAAGTTACACTTCAAAAAATGGAAAATTATCAAAGAAGATTGGCAAGGGAATATAGTAAAAAAGTAAAGTTGCAGAATTTTTGTGGAAGGACAATATGTACTGCGGCAGATCCCGGAATACCAAAGAGACAAAAAAGCAGGAAAATTTGCACCTACCTGGGGAGGACCTTATATTATACAAGGCATTGCGGGACAAGGATCATATCATTTGCGCAATATAGATGGAGGATTTTACAACATCCGTGGAACGCACAATATCTCAAACCATATTATCCTTGATCAATAACGCAATTGGGCAATAGTTGGCGCTCATAATAGGTAAAGCATATCAAATGTAATATCTCTAGAAGATCCAAATAAATGTCTCTGGCTATAGGATTTTTCGCTATACAGATGCCTAACATGACATTGATTATTGTACCAGGTACTCTCCACTTCAGGAAGTGCTCACAATCAACAATGCATTTTTACAACAATTTGGTTTCATATTAGGTAAAACTACAAATACAACCTCTCTAAAAAAATCCTTGTAAATGTATATGAGTGTATGACTATTGGATCTTTCGCCAACAGGGGTGCCTAATGTGATTTTAATTGTTGTATCTTTCTCCATTTTAGGGACCTTCGGGACCGCATCCTAATTTCCTCCTGGCCTGAGAGAAGTTAGACATGTGTTACACCCAACTACAATATAACTCAAGGTACAAAATTTCCTTGCGGTTAAATAAATCACACTCGTACCATGAACTAACAATTAATATATATTCAAAATCTGTTTTGCAGGGATAAAATCACAAGGAAAAATGAAAACGCAACTACAATCTAAAGATGGAAAAGAACGAAACAAAAAAAAAATACTAAGGTGTTGGAAGAACGCCTTCAAAAGGAGGATTTTCTGGGACATTTCTGCGCTTGTAAACTTTTGTAAATCCATCATCTTGTACTTGGTCAAGGGTGTTATTGACCGCTTGAACAATTTTAGCTTTAGCTTCGATTCTTAACCATTTAATATAAGTTTTTCTATTTTCAATCTCCACTTTGAATTGATTTACTTCAGTTTCCCAAGCCTGGAATCTTAACTTCCAAAATGTTATCTTTCCTCTCTCAGTAGATAAATCCCGAATAAGGCTCTCATTCTTTGTAGCTTCATGTTTTAGATTATCTTCAGCACTTTTAACCTTAGAAGATAAAAGCTCAAGTTGAGCAAGCGCTTCGCTGACCTTAGTAGAAGCAAGCTCTTGCTGGGTCTGTGCTTCGATAACTTTGATTGAGGCTACCTTCAACTGCTTATTGAGGTCTTCTATCCTAGCATTTTCCGCAATGAGCTCTCCCTCAGCTTTATCAGCTCTAGCGGTTGCATCCTTAAACTTTTCTTCAAAACCTGAAACAAAAATAACGGATTAATCAATGCGGGAATAATATTGAATTTTAACCTTGCGATAAACTGGGATACCTCTTGCGAGGGATTCAAACTCTATTAATTCACGACCCATTGCATCTTTTTTTATATCAAGAAAATCATATTCTCCCGAAAGCTTGCTGTAATTGGCCTTGATTTGCTCGAGATGCTGTTGACATTGAATTAACTTTGCTTCACCATCCCGCAAACGGTTCAATATGGATGTACATCTTGCCATTTCTTTTTGCAGTCGGAGATTGTCACTGTCGCGGTGAAGAACAGAATCAGATAAATTACGGATCATAGCCTGAGTATCCGTAAGAGCTTTTCCTTTAGCATAAGCCTCAGAAGCTGAGTTGTCTCTGTCTTCAATGAGCTGAGCTATATGCGAAGAAAGTTGTGAATGGTGATATGATGCGGAACGGGAAAATCCAGCAAGGATATTTTGCCGCTCCACACAAAGCTTGCGGTTCTCTTCTTCCAGTTTGTCAGATTTTGCCCGTGCCTCAGAAACGCAATCTTTAGTCCACAGTAAAGTGGCATCAAACTCTATTTTCTTGCGACCCTTCTCTACGAATAAAATCCGATGTCGAGATTCTAACTCATTATACTTCCGTATGAACGACTCATGACTATCGACAAGATCATTAAAATTTGTCTTGACTTCAACATTCTCATTATTAACTCTTATAACATGATCTTTCAACTGCCTAATTCTACGTTGCATTCTAGTTACAAGTTCTGAATCCCCCACTGATCCCATAAAGTAATTCAGAAAACAAGTGAAATAAGAAAAGGAAAAAGTAATTAAAAGAAAGAATAAAACCTTGGTTCTGAAGATTAAGCACTTGTTGGCGGAGCACGTCATTTTCCCGTTTCAAATCCAAAGCGTCATTTTTTACGGCCCTAAATCGGGACTCCATCATGGTGGACCGTGCTTTGTAGAACTGATACGCGGTATGTGCCGCGCTTTGGCATCGTCCAAGCTGCAGAGTTAATGTTATGATTAGAGTTAAAATAAGAAGAAATCAAAAGGGAGAAAAGCAATTAAAATACCTGTAGAAGAGCTTGTTGCGGAAAAGAATACACTTGGCCGTCCGCAAGCGCGAGAGTTTCCGCAAGAGTAGAGGGTTCGGTGGTGCGGAATAAGGGATCAAAAGCTTCACCTTGATATTTTAACCAAGCATCTCTAACTGCTTCATATGGCGCAACCTCCAGATTTACGCAGCCGGGAGACCGAAGAGCTATCCGATTTCACCGGTAGAGAGTTGCATGGAACGGACAAAAGGTTCTTTGACATGAACCATTGAAAAGCTTCTTCTTATTTTTCCAAAAGATTGGAGGTCTCTGCAATTTCCCTTCCTTTGCTTGGCTGCGGAAAATCCCTGTTTGGCTGAACTGCATCAGCAGCAGCCATGTTCGAAGTATTAACTCTGACAGGACCAGCTTCTGCTCTAGTATCTGAGGGAACATTACTCGTTGTACTAGTAATCGCTGGCTCATCTACTTCCGCATCATGTGCTTGCGGGACCCCTTATGCTGAAGTAATTATGGGATCGTCTTGAGGGTTGCGATCCTCTTCATCAGTCGAATTATCTTCATCATAAGCGGCTTCAAGCGGTTCATCAATAGTCAGAGGGGAGAATTGAAGGTAAAAAGAAGGATCAGGAGTGACAGTTTGGTGCGAGAGATCGATGGCATCATTTGAAATCTCTTTGGCGATACCAGCTTGTTTCGCAGACTCAAAATTTGTTAATCGATGAGGAATATTTTGCTCTTATTGTCCCTCTGCGGCATAGCTTCCTTCACCTCTTAAGAGTGGATGATGAAGGGGAGAATCTTGAATTTCTCCCTCTTCCCTATCTGTGGAAGCGCGGGGAGCACTATTCGCTTTCTTCCGACCCTATAAATGCACTGCAACAATTCATTAAATGAATTTATTAAGGAATATTAGAAGTCACCGGATTAAAATAATACCTTTTATACAAGGGGTGCGGCCTTGCGTTTTACCCTCGCATTATCTTGGGTGCCTTCATCAACCAGCGGCTCAGTTTCAGGCTCAACTTGCGGCTATAAAAAGAAGAGGAAAATTTAATCATCAGACGGAAACTTTAATCATTAAGCAATATACAAAGCGCAAAAAGACAGACAGAAATTTTACGTACCTCAATGACAAGTGAAAATTTGAAATCAGTAAAATTTAATCGCCAAGGGCAGTAACCGTTGAAGCGAGTAAGAAGATCGTAAACTATGTTATCGGGGACGAACCCGAAGACCCATGGGCCCTCAATGACGAGTGGAGTTTGTATTCGTGATCTTCCCGAATGTTTTCTTTGAGAGGACGCGTTGTCCCCGGAATATACTTCAGCTTGGCGTTGTCAATTTCCGCTAGCAGAAGGAATCCCTCACCACCTTTGCGGTTCGGGCCAACGCTCCATCTTTTGAAATTCTTTGCGGCAACATTGTCCGCATAAGTAGCATGGAAGTTTTTCACTGTATAATATTTGCGTTCTGAAAGTTCTGGAACGTAGCAGGTAAAGTTGGTCCTTCCTTGGCTACGCATGCTACATTCATCTAGTATGCGCCACCAATTTCCGTTGTATTGAGTGATGGACCGCACTATGCCTTGATGGGTTTGATTACGGCTGGCAAGAACTTCGAATTGAAAGGTAATTTCGCTTTGGTATAAGGGAACCTGTAGACCCGCATCTAAAGCTCCCACATGGATTAATAATCTGTTGTTAGAGTAGTCAAAACCTTTCATCATCTACAAGGTAATTTCGTTTTCAACACAATCATAAAAGGAGACTTTGAATTGGCGAAGACCATGAACCCTTTTGAAATCCTCGAGATTCACGGATTTAAAGCTACAGCTTTCATGAACACGTTTATCCTTGGGAGAAGGATTGTTGACCGAAGCACGGACTTGCGGGCCTTGTAGATTCTGAAAGATGACTCCTCGATACAGGGTAATGATATGACTTCCTAACTAAAGTCTGATCATCCTCATGAGAAGCGTTACCGGTAGCTTTACCTTTTCCATCCATGATAAATTTTTATCTACACAGGGAAGCCAGAAAAATAAGCTTATTAAGATCAAAAGCAAGAACAATGCAGGAAAGATGTAACAAGATGATCAATACATAAAAATACAAATCAGCTAATCATTCTCTGATCAGGAGAAAGAAGGGATTATGATAAAATAACCAATCATCAAAAAGAGAAATCAACGACATCAGAATCATCATACATATAAAAGAATAATAAACAGATAGGAACATTATTAATATCATCTATAATGATTAGGGTACAGGTACAGAGATTGATAAACAAGCAAATACGAAAAATAAAAAAGCAAAAGAGTTTTACTTACAATGAAGTAAAAGATAGAAGAAAAATCTGATTGATTGAAAAGATAAGAACTTGATCTCGATGCAAGAATCCGAGATCACAGAAGATTGAGATAATGAAAAGGCGCGGAAGAATTTTTGAAAAGCTCAAAGGAATAAAAGCACTGCAACTTTATGAAGAAGAAGAAGACAAGAGGTGTAAAGAATGGAATGAAGGAAATAATTGGTATTAAAATAGGAGAAAACCAAAACTGACGAACCGTTGAAAACTGAAAAGAAATAAACTTTTTCATAGATTTGATTTCCTCGAAAAACGCCAACTGACAAAAAACGTGCAAAGAGAAATTACTGCTAGCAAAAAAAGGCATAAAAGTGTACCGTGGGAAAGAAAGTTATGGCAGGCGTGGGAATTGAAAAGGTAATTATTATTTTTCCTTTTTTCAAAAAGTTTACCAAATGTCAATTCCAAAAAAGGAAAAAGGGGGCAAATTGTGAGAGAATAAATTCTGAGGTACGCGTGTCTAAATAACTATTGGGGAAGTAACGAACTACGATGAGACGAGAAACACTGGAACAAAGCCTTTTTAAGCATTACATTGATAGTTGTAAACTCGACAAACTTTGAACCTGGAAACATTAATGCATGACCGACACGTGGGTTGCGAGAAAGTAAGGTAAACTACTCAAAACAGATAGCCTTACTGCTTGACCGACATGTTGGTTGCGGGAAAGTAAGGTACACTGATCAAGACAGACAACATTAACTACTCGACTGACAACAGGTTGCGGAAAATTATGACTCAATAAAGAGTAATAATGAGTTTTGATGCATGACTGACACGTATCGATTTTACAAGCTGCGGAACAAAAAAAACTAAAGCATGACGTTTCATTTTAAAATGATACGTGTCCAACATGCCATGATTCAATTAAGACCGCAACAGTCATCCCAATCCAAAAATATTAATTTAAATACAAGACCGCAGAAGAGCTGCAGGATAACCAGTGAGAAATCACGAGAAACAAGCTGTACGCATACTAAGACTTGAGGGAGGAACGATCAGGCCATGCGGAAATCGCAAATAAGCTTTGCGGGACTACATATTGCACCAAGAATGGATAAGAATAAATAGGTGGAAAGGTAGATTGGTGGGACCTGTCAAATTGGTTATAAATACCAAGTTCATAAACATGAAAAGGGGTTGGAAAATAGGAGGAGAAATAAACGAAACGTCAAAGTGGTAGCAAAGAATTTAGGTATAAACTTATGTAAAACTTTAAGTTCACTTTTATTATGATTATGTTCATGATATTATAACATATCAGTTATTAGATGTATCTTATGGTAATGTAAAAATAAAAATGAATACAAATCTTTTTCCCTTGGATGTAGACAGTCTGACTGTTGAACCACGTAAATGTTTGAGTCAATTTATTTTAAGTTATTTGTTTAATTATCATTATCTAAATGATCATGAGATATGATCATGATAAAATATCATACAAAACTATAATCTAAATGCTCTTTGGTTGTGATCTAAGAATCACCAGATTTTTGGTAATCACAACCAACATAAAGCTTTAATTTCTTATAAAAAACTAAACAAAAAATAAAAAATCTGAAAACTTTAATCATGGCATGCGATCTCCACCATCATCGGTCATCATCGTTAACAGATGTTTAAAGTTTCAGAACAAAATTATATTTATCATATTTTTTTCAATTTCCCCCAAACCTTAAAATGAATCTTGATATATTTAATTTTTTGTTACAACCATATTTTGATCATAACCCACTACGATTCGACCAAAACCCATTAACCAATTTCAAGAAAACCTTTCAACATCAATTTGTTCTTCTATACCATCAAATTTGATTTGTTGCTCAAAGAAAACATGATGCGATGGTTGAACGCATCTCAAATCTCCATCAATCTCGTCTCTGTTTTTGAATCCACTATGTATTTTTCAGATCGATTTCACGAATCCAAAAATTAATCCAAACCGAAGACAATTTGTGTCTTCTTGTTGTTGATTCAGAATCAAAAGACAATCTCTGGTCTGGACAAACTATCTAATTTGATTACTTAAATTAGTAAACTAGTAGCAGAAACTTCATACTTTTTGTCTTCTTATGAAGTGTGGATGTCTCGTAAAACTGTATCTGATTTGAATGAGAAAAATACGAACGAAGGCTATAAAAGTGGAATAAGAAAATTTAGGTCAATAAAAGTAGCACTACCAAAAAAAAAAGGTTAGGTCAATAAAGCAAACAAAGGTTAACGTTGATTCTAGGTACTAAATTCTAAAATGGATAAATATTAGATCAAATATTGTTTTTGGACAAAACTTGAATACCAAATAGGAAATTTGCTAACTAGTCCAAAAAACCCAGACCGTGTTATCTATTAGTCCAACCGGGAAACCCATTTTAACCATTAGTCCAAAAACCATTTCATAAAACCCAATTATGATTCTGCTCATCACGTGTACTGATCCCCCGTCCTCCACCTCCTACACTACTCTTCTTCTTAATGTATAAATACTTTCATCTACTCCACCAACATTACTCGACTTCATTACTCTCCCTCACTAAAACCTTAAAAACATGGGAAAAATCAAAATCAGGAAACACCTGAAACAAACACCAAAAACAGAGATCAAAAATCGAAAATCGAAATCTGTAATAGCAGGATTTGATTTCTTTCAGCATTATACAACTAAAACCTAAGCTACTGTCAGCATTATACTACTACAAATTTCCATCTGAAATGAGTACAAAACGAAAAATCAACAGAAGTATAAATGAAACAGTGATTGAAGAACACGATACGCATAAATCTCCACCACCGAAGAAGAACAAGAAACCTTCTAAAGTAGATTATATACCAACAAAAATCAAGAAAGAAGAAGAACAATGAAGTTATTGATTCTCCAACAACATAAAAAAAATGAAACAAATTGTTGTTGATTCTCCAGCAAAATCAAAACAGAAGAAGAACAAAGAAGTTATTGGTTCTCAAACAAGATCAAAAACAATGAAACAAACTGCTGTTGACTCTCCAGCAAAATCAAGAAAGAAGAAGCAGAATGAAGTTGTTGATTCTTCAACAACATCGAAAGAAAATGTAACAGTTGTTGTTGATTCTCCATCTACAAAGAAGAATAAGAAAGCTCTTGTTGTTCGTTCTCCATCTACATCACAGAAGAAGAAAAAGGGTGTTTCTGTTTCTGGAAAAAAAGGTACATATCATTGGCGCATATCAATATATAACATACTCTGTTCATGTTGTAGGAGTTAGATATAACATACAACATGGGTACATATCAATATATTATATTCATGTTTTAGCACATAGATCTAGCATGCAACATATTTGTACTTAGTTTTTAGTATATACTGATCAGTACATATCAGTATATGCTTATTTTCATGTTATAGCATCTAGATATTGATTGCAGGATAAGTATATATTGATATGTACTTTGTTCTAGATATTGAATTGGATAAGTACATATCCATATATACTTTGTTCATGCTATAGATATAAAAGCATATATATAGATGTATACTGTTCTATACTATAACATCTAGATCTTGCATATAGGATAGTATATATTGATATGTACTTTGTTCTAATCTTGAATTGGATCAGTACATATCAATGTATACTTTGTTCATGATATAGCAGATACATATCAACATATCAAAAATATATACTTTGTTTTATATTATAGTACATATTGATATATTGTAGGGATATTGACGGTGTGTTCATTATGCAGGTGGTGTGAAGAAAACCACAAAACCTGCACCTGCTAGGAAGATATACAAAAATGGTCTCATGGGGATTTTCTCGCTTGTCAAAGCAATCAAGGCAGAAAAGCTTGAGTTGAGTGAAACTCAGTTGCGGATAATCAGTGAGCAATCATATGGGAACCTTTTTCTGATGTTCCGGTACACAAATCTGGGTGCAGATCACTGGATGAAGAATGAAACTGCTGTGACCAATTTTATAAAGTGTTATAAGAGAAGTAAAGTTGCAGATGAGCTCATATTTGAGTTCAAAAGGCATGGAGTTTCACATATTCTAACATCCACTCCTGAAGAAGTAGGTGTTATCTTTGGAATGCCAAGAGCAGGAAAAAGACAGCATGAAGATATAATGCTGACATCTAGAGGTGGATATAGAAACAATGCCTTCTTCCAGATGTTCTTTGTTGATGTACCAAAGACAAAAAAAGTTAATAGAGTGAAGATACAGGAAGAAGTCTTGAAACTTCTAAGAAAAAAGCAAGCAACTGAGAAGAATGTTGAAGAAGAAGAAAGTGATGAAGAAAATGAAGAAATTGGAAGTGATGAAGAAGAAGAAAGTGAAGAAGGAAGTGAAGAAGGGATTGAGAAAAAAAGTCAAGAAGTGAGAGATGCTGAAGACCTGGTAAGGCTTATATGCTTGTTCATGTGTATCACTTTGTTTTTCACAACAAAAGATGCACATGCCTTGACTGAAAATTACATAGGTCTTGTGGAGGATCTAGAAGCTGCGAAGAATGTGTCATGGCCTGATTTGTTACATTCTTAACTTGAAAAGTCATTAAATGACAATGTCAACGCAGTCGAGAGTACAACACGGTGTCTGAACTATTTGTTGGTAAGAATATGTACTAAAAATATTTTTTGTAGTTTACTCAATGAAATCATGATTTACTTTTAACTTTGTTTTTGTGATTTTCCAAAACAGATTTGGTATGCAGAGCATACATATTAGGCTGGAACCTGAGGAAATAAAGACGATTCTAGAAAAAATGTTTGTTCCGAGAGCTGCAAAATGGAATCTGTCAAAGTTATGTGCTGAACTCCAAAAAGACATTGATAAGACTGAATATGAGGTAAGTAAATATGTACTTATTTAGTACATTTATGATGTTATGTTATCATACAGTATATAATGATATATATTGAATGTATGATGTTTTTTATCCTACAATATATATTGTATGTACCTCATGAAAAAACTTGTTTTTATAGAACATATTTCTGAGTACATATTTTGTTGTTTTGGTACAGTTCAATGACAATTTCAAGGTTTAATACACCAATGAAGAAAAGCAAATTCTGAATAGAATAACAAGAAGAGTTGAAGAAGAGAAGAGTGAAGATGAAAAGGAAGAAGATAAAGAAGAAGACAAAGAAGAAACTGCACAAAAGGAAGTGGAAGAAGATAACTGGAAAGGAAGATATGAAGATTTGAGAAAGAAAATATTTGAGAAATGGGATGAAGCTAACACTATGAAGCATGAGGATGGACCGCTTGATGCGTCAAAGCTTCTGCAAATGTTGAATGACATTTACATGAAAGATTCCACCATGCAGAATGAAAATGAAGAAGAGTTTCGAGACTCATTTTATGGAGTCCCACTCATTTAGGCACTGACCCAACAGGAGAATTCCCATCTCCTACTACTCCAACAGATCCTCTTTGTGAAAACATAACAGAAGGTGGAGAAGAAGTGCCAACTGTTCAGATTCCAACAGAAGATGAACAAAATGATGTGAGTGACACCACCGTCAAAAGGGTGTCATTTAATGTTTCATTGTCAACACCACCTTCAGTGTGCAAGTCCTATGGTGTTGATGTTGATGTTATCAAAACATGGGCTAAATCTGACCTGGAGGATGAGGTCAAAAAGATGCAGGAGAAAGTAACTCAGAGGTAAGTAATGCTGGCTAGTTTCATTTTTATTACAAAATATGTTTATCAATATAACTGTACATATCAGTATGTGCTTGATTACAGATGTGTTTTATTATTGTCATATAACTGTACATATCAATATGTACTTGATTATTGATGTGTTTTATTATTGTCATATAGCTGTACATATCAGTATGTACTTGATTACAGATGTGTTTCATTATTGTTATATAACTGTACATATCAGTAGGTATTTACCTATCATGAATAAAACTCTGTGGTTGCAGGATGATTTAGCTGGACTTGAACAACAAGCAATGAAGAAGGTGGTTGAAGCAATTGACCAGAGTTTTGAAACGATGAAAGGGATGTCACAGAACCCAGAGGAACAAGACGTTGAAACTATGGTCGACAGCTTCGTCGGCATGAGAATCCCTTTGTTTATTGCGATGGCTAAGTTTGAAGACATTGAAAAATTCACATTCGAATAATTTTTGGACTTAGCCATTTCAAGCAGGGATGTTTATGATGAAGAATATGCATCTCTCAGCCAAGAAAATGGTAGTTTTTCAAGCCATACTCTGTTTGAGATTGACATTCGCAAACATTTTGATAATTTATTTGGAAATGATTTGCGACGTGTAGAAGTTCAACAAGCTACAGCTCAGCCAACTCAAACAACAATAGATAAAGGATGCAATTCAAGAAACACCTGAGAAAGAAAGTGACAAGGAGGCATATCTTCTACTTGTGGTAATTTACCTTTCTTGTCATTGTTTGAAAAAATATTATTCAAATATAGTACTGAAAATATGGATTCAAAAATGCAGGAAAATGAAGTTAGAACAACCCAGACGTCAAGCGACGTTCCCCTTGCAACCAAACTTGCCATGATGACTGCTTCCAAAGCAAAAGCAAAACCAAAGGTTCTTGCAAAGAAGACAGTCAAACCTAGAGAAGAATTTAGCAAAAGGGTAACCCGTGCAAATCCTGGAAAGAAGACAGATCCATTATTTGATAGTGGAAGTATGTTTTCTGAAAAGAAAAAGGCAAAAACTGAGAAGAGAAAAAAGACGATAAGGACATGAAAAGCCAACAAAGCTCAGAAACCAAGAATGAAGTTTTTGGATCTTCACAAGTCACCACTCTACAAGAATATGAAAGAAAAACAAATAGATATTCTACTTCCGTACTTTGAGAACGGAAAAAGAATGTAAATACTTTTTACCCTTCATTTTAATTTTAAATCAAGTAAGTTTTGCAGTACATATCAAAAAAACTTACTTCAATATGTGTTTTGTTATAAATGTGCATCTCTGTTTCTTAGAGAGTAGAGAATGGAGGTGGTATCTGCGTCAGCGGGTCTACAATGGAAGATCTTTCAACAGAGCATTAGAGCAAGATTTTCTCAACTATGCTCAATATAAGCTTCAAGTGGCTTCTGAAGACGACCAAGCAAATGCTGCCGAAGAAAGAAAATACTTTAAGGTGTTGCACCTGGATCCAGCTGCTTGGGTATGTGTTGTTTTCTTCTTTTATACTTTTGAACATTGGTTATGAAAAAAATTATATATTGATATATACTTTTGTGAAATAACCTATTAAACGTTTCCAATTTTCAGTATCATATCGAAAAGCCAGACTATTTTAAGGGGGCAGAAGTGACTGATGTCATAATGCCAATCTTGAAAATGAGCGATTCAATTGAAAAGATCCTTGTACCAATGTGCCACGACAACAAGCATTGGACCCTGCTGGAATTTGAGTTTAAAACAGAGAAATTCATACATTACAACTCATCTGTGGCATTCAGGGACCATTGCTATGATAATGTCTGATTACATGTTCAACCCTATCAATTAATTCTTGGACGAGCATAAAAGAAACATGGTGAGCACCGTACAGTTGACTGAATATGCCTATCCACGACAAGGGATCTGGCCAGACTGCCTTCTGTATGTGATGCATTTTATAAAGAGAAGATCAAAGATTGATTGTGATGGGAAAAGTTTGGGGGATGACGAACAACTGATGAAGAAGATTCAGCTGAAAAGAATCAAGCTAGCATGCAAGTTGTTGACAGCCACTCATCCTGAAATCAGTTGGGAACCCTCCCAATGAAAAAACATGTTTAACTGCATAGTTGGTACATTTTGTAGATCTTGGTCTGAGGAGATAAGTTGGTACATTTTTTTTTTTGATGGGCAGGGTTTTGTGGGTAGTACTTCATTAACTTTCTTATTGTGTTTACTTATTGAACTTGGTTTCTACATATTCAACTTGGTTTTTAGTTAGTATGTTTATATATATATATATATATATATATATATATAT
>JAJJMC010003761.1:781650-798495 GCA_023531435.1 Papaver californicum | reverse complement strand
GTATATTGAAAAACATAAATAAGAAAAAACTATTATACTTGTGCAGTTTTTGTTGATGTGTGTTACACTAAATATCAATATGTACTATGCAGTTCTAGTTTATGGTTTATATGTACTGCTTAAAACCATTCTCACGTATGATACTACCATAAAAAAAAATCAATATGTACTGCTTAAAAAACTTACCTGTCGTGATTAGGAACAAGTCTGATAGCGATTGAATATAGCTGGCGATAACAGCTAACTTTGAAGTATTCGTCGATATAATCAAGGAACTTTCCCCTAGATGCAGCAATAACTGCAGTAGCATGCGAGCATGGAAAACCATACGCGCGCCATCTTTGGAAAGTACAACTCTTTTGCTGTACATCTACCATATGAGACCTGCAAACAAGAAAACCAAGCATATTATTTTAGGCAGTATATATTGATATTTGCACTAGAAAAACAAAAAAAGAATATAATCTGCACAATACATATTTGATAATTTTCCTAAAAACTAGTTTAGTGGATATCTCAGTTCAAAAGAGCAGGTTAGCTAAAAAAACTAACCTTGGGGAATCAAAATTCAAAGACGTGAGCATATGACTGACTAACTTTCCAAGGACGACCAATTTGAATGTGTAGTTCAAGCAATGCTTGATACACAGGGGTTAAGAGTTCCTGATCCATCAAAATACTTTCTTCACGACGTTCAGACATCAACTCCATTACCTGTAGCCTACACGACAAAATAAAATTAAAAAACAACAAACATATTATACATATAGTACATATATACTTGTAGAGTTACAAGAAACTTATAAAAACCTGATTGTGTCAGAGAGAGCACAAGGAGGTAACTTCTTCTCGCGGCGAATCCAGTTATTAAAAGACTCGGCAATGCTTGAAGAAGTCTGACAATACCTACATCCTGGGAGTATGCACTATACCACTTTTCCCTAGGAATGTTACGGCAGTATTGAGCAACCCAAGGCCTTCCTAGATAAACCATTTCTTGAAGACCTTCTTCATATCTTGCTAGAGAAAGCGCATATGTTGCTTTCTGGAAACAGTCCACCACTTCTTTATATTTTTCATCAGCCTTACTGATGGGTAAGTTCTTTTTCAAATGGAAAAAACAATAGCTATGATAAGAATCAGGGAAAACTTCAGGAATTGCATTCAACAAACCTTCACCTCGGTCAGTCAAAAAGGTGATGGGACGATGGTCCACAACTTTTTTAATATTGTCCATAAACCAATGCCAATTATCATTATCTTCGCCAGGAACTAATGCATATGCAAAAGGATAAAAACCTGGAAAACAAATATAAAAAACCATATCAATATGTACTTCATGTTTGCACCTTCAAAAATATGTTATACCTACAGTGTATATCAATATGTACTTTATGTATGATGTGTATGATCCTAAAGTACATAAAAAACAGATACATATCAAAAATATGTACCATATAAAAAAGTTACCTTGATTGTCGTTAAGACATGTAGCATCCATTAGACCTCCTTTAAACCTCCCCGTAAGAAATGTTGCATCACAAAAGATCATTGGACGACAAAGTTTATAACCCTCTCTACAAGCTCCAAAGCAAATAAAAAGTTTGTGGAAACTCTTTGTTGCGTCGTTGAAATCAAAATCAATATAAGACTCTGGGTTGGTTTCCTGAACAGCAGTGACCTACCAAGCAAGATCAGTGTATGACTTTACATCGTCACCAAAAATCATTTCATGCGATAACTCAAGTGCATGATATGCATGGTAATAATTGATGTTGATCCCTCCACCAAATTTAATATAATCCATAATCTCTTGCGGCTTTATGAGAGGGTTGTGTTTGACACGCTCAGGAACTAAATGATTTACAAGCTTCCTCGAAACAGTTGGACTCCTCAACCTATAACCAGCAGCACCACAAGTGTGTCTACCCACGTAATACTTTATCTTAAACACATCCAAAGACCCATTCATGACAACCGCGTGAAGCATCCAAGAGCAACAGTCATTGCTGCATCTGACTGTGAATCTCTCAAGGTCATTCTTCAATTTTTTAACCTTATATCCAATCCTCAAACAATATTTCTTACATGCTAACCGAACAGCTTCAACACCACCATGGAAGAGATGGTTTTTATCTTCAAAAAGATTCTCCCAACCATCAAAAAAAAGAACTTGCAACCTCTTTAGAATCTTTCAAATAATTGTTCCTAGCACTCAAAACCAACTCAACATTGTTGTCAAGATCAGCACTTCTCAAAGAATTAGATGCACAGGATAACACAACATCAACATGCAACTCAAAAAAATCTGAATTCTTCGTAAAATGTAATGCAGCAAGACCTTGAAGAGATACATCATCAAGGACAGGGACTTTCACTCAATTTTCACCATAATTAACAACAATAGTTGATGGAGTCAACCAGCTCCACGCATTACAAATAGTAAACTTCAAATCTTCCAAAGTCAAAGATAACGTAACCAAATATGCAATGTGGTGTTGCTTGTGGTATACATGAGAGTAGCAAAAGCTATTTGGATTAGAACCAACACCTGACATGTTGAACCTGAAGGAATCTTATCCAAATAAAATAACACAAAACACAAAAATCAAAACATATATTTTAAGATGATAGGACTATTAAATCTACAATACAACATAATATGTACTATTTTAGAAGTATCACACATATTATAGATACACACATAACAGACAAACAATGCAAACAAATATGTACTGATTCAAAAATGCTAAACTATAAAAACAGTATATATCGAAAAGTTTAGAAAAACAGTACGTATTAATATGTACTGAAGAATCATTCAAAACATCCAGAAGAAAGAACAAAAATCATGATTCCCTAAAAAAATAAAATAAAACCAAATAAAACCTATTATCAAACAACATGTAAAAACACTGAATACGACGATCTAATGAACAAAATAGAACGATTACAAAATCAGTTTCAAAGATGAAAAGAAAAACTAAAACACGAACGAAAATAAGATCGATCATGGAATTCAACAAAATGTACATCATAAAAAACGTTAATCATCGGGATTTTAGTGTAAGAAAACAAACAAAAACATGAAATCAAGTTGATTATCATGATTTCAGTTAAAAAAACAAAAACAGAACAAAGCATAAACAACAAATATAAGAACAAAAAAGAAGATTAAAGAAAAACACCTGGAGATTTGAAATCGAAACCCTAAAACTGAAAAACACCAACTGAAGCAGAAAGAGAAGAAATATCTGTGGGCTGCCGATTGCCGATTTTTTTTTGGAAGTTTTGATTTTGGCTAGATTTATAGTTCGTACAACAAAGGGGTATTTATGGGATATTGAAATCTGTTTTTCATTGTCTTCACGTGATTTGGACGCGCGAGTAAGAAAACTAGTTCAAAAATAATTTTCGGACTAAGGGTTAAACCGAGTTTGATGGTAGGATTAGAGGTTAAATGGGTCTCTAATATAGGATTATGTAGTAATTCCTAGATACCGAATATCAAATAACCTAAAAATAATAGAGGCCGAATTTTCTTTCCTCTATTCTTACCACTCTCCCAGCTTCATGCTTCAAACCACTTTACCATAGTTTCACAGTGAGCCCATTTTATGTTGTAACGATCTAGAAAATAGTTCCATACTGTCGTCGCATTTGCAGCGTTCTAAAATGTGAGCTACCCCTTCTCCGGCTTAATTACAAAAATAAATTGAGTTGCCTGAATTTGACGGTTCCTTTTACTTAAATTATCCACGGATTGAATAGAATTTTCAATGGACGCCCATATTAAATATTATACCTTATGTGGCACATGCTTTCTCCATATTAACTTGTAAGGCATATGATTTGCAGTAGTTGATAGACATTGCTCCTTAGCTAAACAGTCATAACAACTTTTAGTTGAATATGCATTGCCTAATTTACAAGTTAAAGAATCATGACCTAGATTTAATGTTGGTAAATCCCCAAATGAAGATATCAATGTTGTTGAAGCCCTTAACTCTGCAGTCATTGGATTGCTTTTGAATGATATGTTCCATATGTCATTTAGAATTACTTCTTTAATTTTTCAATGTTTATTTCGCTCAAATTTATTAGCTCTTGGGTATGCTTCTTCAGAGTTGTGTTCCCTCTCCATTTGTCTAGCCAAAATATGGTTAAGCTACCATGTACAATTGTCACAGTGTAGTTATCGTCATACATTCATTGCCCTTTGGATTGCTTTCCACATTCCCCTTGAGGCTTAAAGAGTTATATCATTAACCAAATGTCTTCATTTTCGTCATACCCCAAAGCGAAGTAAATCAAGTTGTCCCCTAACCAATTTGAAAATTGTTATTAATATCACCCTTGACAATGGTTTGGCAATTTTACTTTGTTAAAACTGTTATCAAGTCCCCAACAACAATAGTCAAAGTCAAAAATACATTTATGTTTTAAACTAAATTAAGTGAGTCGTCGAGTGTTTCTCCTGGGTTTATCATTAAACAAACTACTCGAGCCTTAGAGCAACTGCAGCGGACGACTATACCAAAGAGTAAAGATTAAATTTACTCTTTGGTCGCCCAAAATCAACCGCAACGGACGAGTATATATAGGAGTGAGGCGAGTAAAACCACTGTTCCAGAGAAAATTTTCTCCAAATCTTATATATACTCGCACGCTCTTCTAATTGGGTGTTAACAAAAGACGTTTCCTTATGAAAGTGTTTTGAAACACGGACGCAGTGGCTGAAAAGCGTTTGATGAGATGCTCACAAAAGAATACGTATGAAGTAAAGCTTCACTAGGAGAACGCTGGCAGAAGAAACGCAAGCCAAATGAGCGTCTGGTTAAAACGTTCTACTGAAATAACGTCTGTATATCATACGTTCTATCAAAAAGACGTCGGATAACAGGCGCTCTCTTAGGAGAGCGTCGGAGCACCAGAAGCTCTCTTAGGAGAGCGCCGGAGCACCAGTCTTATTAACGCTTACACTGGTGGACGTGCTTCATTACGCTTCTTTAGGTGAACGTGAAACTCAGCCCACGCTTCTGTTGGTGGACGTTTCAATACTAAGCGATATTATAAAGGGGCTTCTGGCATTCAGGCGTCTTTTAGGCACAGCGTATATCACTAAACGTCCATTAGTGTGGACGTTAAACATACGTTTGATTAAGGAAGCGTACGAGAATGCAAACGCTCATTTATAAGTACGTCTGGTTCCAGAATATGAAACGCTCACCCAAATGTGCGTCCAACAACATACGTCCCACTAGAGAAACGTCTGTGTCACCTAACGTTCTTTTACAATAGCGTTTTATAAAAGACGTCTAATTAAAACGACGTGCGATCATATTTACTCACAAGTGTGTAAAAAATGAAAAACAAGTAAATTTTTTTACTCTTTGGTATTTGGTATACTCGTACCGTTGCAGTTGCCCTTACACATCTAGGAAAGGCTCTTCCTAATACATTCATTGTTTAAAATAAAATTCAAAAAATGAGAAAGAGTTTTAATACAGACTTCTGATATACGAGCATTAGCTATTTTTCTTTTCAACAAAATTATCTTCCCTAGATGTTTGCAAATATACGTTATCAAAACATAGACCCGTGTTCCTTTTTTTTTCTTGCCCCTATTTGAATACAAATATGTTCAAATTAACCTGGTGATATTATATCCTGTTTTTTTACATAATAAGTAGTAGAACACCAACATGACCAAATTTGGTATATAAAAACCCCACTCATATTATTATTTACAAATAATAACCGTTTGAAATAAGAAAGTGACAAAAACCCTATTTCCATTGATAATGTGTAAATTTAGTTTTTAGATATCTTCAAACTATCAGAGCTGTCCTTCCCTATATATTTTCTACGTTTCAAAGGAAATTATGGCGGAATAGAATATTTAGAAAGAGAAAAAGAGCTCTTCTCCAAAGAAATCATAATTCATAGAGAATTTAAGATCTTCTCTTACGATATCTTCGTGTTTTTCTTAGTTTTTAAGGTTTCAATTGAAACATTCAAAGATTCATGTCGTTTAATCATTAAGAAAATAATTTTAGGTCCAAATTGATTGAATAAGAGAAGAGACGCTTCAAGTTTTAAGATCTGGTATTCGTTTCAGTTAATGAAGAAGAGAAGATAAGTTACAGTTTCAGTTTATTCTTCGAATTGATTTATCAATTGAAATTAGATCCCGAATTGATTTTTCAGTTGAAATTACATCTCGAATTGAAGATGTAACAAATATTATTTCAACAAAAAGTAACAACACCAACACAGTTGGTTTTCCATCGATAAATATATTATACAATAAATAGATGAAACCAAAAAATATAATACCACCAACATATTTTTGGTGGAACCGTGAATAATCGAGGAAAAAATAATGAAGCCTAATTAGGTTTCATCAAAAAAACCATAAATAGACCACCAACAAAATTGGTTTCAAACATAAGTAAACCATGAGTAAAAATGATCAAACCAAAATTGGTTTCATCAAAAAAACCATAGGTAAACCACAACCAGAATGGGTTTCAACCGTAAGTAAACTATACGTAAAAAATGATAAAACCAAAATTGGTTTCATCAAGAAAACTATAAGTAAACCACCAACAGAGTTTTAAATTGAACCGTGAATAATCAAGTGAAAACATATGAAATCGAAATTTGGTTTCATCAAAAAAACCATAAGTAAACCACCAACAGAGTTTTAAAATTGAACTGTGAATAATCGAGTGAAAACAGATGGATAATCAAGGAAAAAAAGATGAAACCTAATTATGAAACCATGAACAAGACAAACACCAATTACAAACAAATGTAAACAAAATCACTGATGAAATCAAATGGCGAAACCATTTTCATCAGAACAAAATCATTGATGCAAAATTAGTTTTTTCGATTATTGCCTTTTGGAGTTTTTTTGTTACTTTTTGGAGTATTTTTCACTGTTTTCTTAAGCTTTTCATCTTTCTTTTTCTTTTGTTTATCTTGTTTCTTCATCATTTTGTAATTTTGTTTCAACTTTTTTTATTTAGGTCAGAAATTGGTTTCAAAATATAATGGATTAGATCAGAAATTTGGTTTCAAAATTAAGAATCGGGACATTTGATGTTTCAGGAGAAGAAGAGAAAATCGAAAATCGGAGGATGATTTTCATAAATCTGAGAGTTTTTGGTTTTTGAGGGAGATAAGAAAGAGAAGATTTAATGGATTTGGCCATTACAAATGAAGATATACGTTGGATTATATAATTATATAATTATGGATTTGGTTTTTGTGTAATTATATAATTTAGAAAACAAATTATTTTTGATGGGTCACGAAATACTAAGTCAAATCCTGATACACATAAGTAACCTTCGACATCATTAATACCATTATAAATATATTTAAAAATAAAATTATACATGTCGTATATCTTTATATATTTATTTAAATTTTATTGTTTTAAAAATAAATAAATAAAACTTGAAACTCTTATATTTATTAAAATATAAATTAAATTTTTATAAAATTTATATATTTAAAAATCGATTTAAATTATCTACGTATATAACGAGTACAATAAAAATACTAGATGTTTATCTTTTAATAAAAAAATTTATTGTTTTTAAATTTTATATTATTAAAAATATTTAATACAAACAAATACATCATACGTATGATTTCACTAATTGCTTATAAAGAGCTACACAAATCAAGTGTAGATTTGGACTAAAATACATAGGTGAATCGGCCTTGAACCACGGTGAACCATCAGTTTCTACTAGCAAAGTATTTGACATATATCTAAAATGTTTCCCCAGGGAGATTATTTTTATTATTTTAGAGATTATTAATTTCACAAGTTACTAGTCATATATCCTAACGGAGACAAGCTGCGTACAAACCCTACCTTTGTCGAATGCATCTGTCAATTGATAGGTGCTACTACTCTATTGGTACTGATGAAGTGATATCCCACTCTGGAGATGTAATATTTGAAGTGCGACTTTTGCATGTGTTTGTGCAAAAGAAGTAATTCATCTAGTGTGGCTAAACATAGAGCCAAGAAAAAGACAAAAATCAGTTGGATGGATTAATGAAGGTTTGGAATCTCTAGATGTTACATTGAGTTTGAGAACGTATGAAGAGTTTGAAGAGGATGAAATGTCATTTCATGATCCTAATCCTAATCCAACAAAATCATCGCTTTTGTGATCCTTTATTCTTTTTAGCATTTAGCTATATAAGTATTACAAGTAAGATCTCTTTTGAGGATATACATAATTCATTTTCCTTAATCCATTGAAAGGAAAGAAAACAGCCTAGGAATCCAATGCTAGTTCTCAACAGCTAAAGAATTGTAAAGCATTTATTTTGATTTGATGAAGTAGTTTGGTATTATGGTAGCCGAAGGATGAAACATAACCATGATGTCTGCCATGTGGTTTATCTAAAAAGGAACAACAAACAAATGGTTTGGATGCATACCAGTCCCTTTCTTAAAAATTGAGATGTTTACACCATAACAACAAATGGTTCCAAGTTGAGATTTAGGAGCCGTAACTCCGTCAACAAATGGTTCTTGTTTGGGACACGACATAATTTGGTAAAGCTCTCGGTATACATCTCGTCAGCCATAATGACTTTATTTGGGGTTCCACTTCCAGGTTGCTACTGGCTTCAACTCATTATCTTGATCTAGCATCTGGTTACAGCTTTCTTTAGCCAACCATGCTATCCGCATTCAGCAACAACTGCCATCCCATTTAAAGGGTTCTCCCGTAAATTCCTCTTTGGACCCGATTGCCGGTATTGTTTTCAATATCCGATTTCCAAAGATAAGTATTTCCGATCTGATGTTGATGCCTATCATGATAGCTTAAGAATTACAGGAAATTATTGATAGGAAGGACCTAGCTCTGACGGTATACGCGTAACATTGCACCATCACACCGTTCATCACCCTAAACTGATTGATCTTCTCAATCCAAACATCTGTTCCATTAGTATAACAAGAGCCATCGCAACTGTCTTATCAAGTTGAGGCTGTACAATCAACTTAAATACATCACCACCAAATGATACACCTGCTTTAGCTTCTTTCCTCTGAATTTCAGCTACAAGTCTTTTCTTGTTATCATACACCGCCACACACCGTTGTGCATACGATCCAATAATCTCATACGTCAAATTCTTATTGTTACTCTGAGTACAAGATATCACGTGAGCTGAGTTCTTTGATGTCAAGAAATTCACGTGCTTTTTTACCAGAAATCTCGGATTAACAGAGTTTTCTCCGTCAAACACCATCCAGTTATCCGATAAACTCAATTTCTGTAAACAAAATTAACAAAAGGAAAATCAGACACCATTAATAGAACATGAAAAAAAGGCATAAATGATCGAAACTATAAATGCTCTCACCATACGACGGATAGTAAGAAGAGATTTTCCTATGCCATCCATCAATACGATTTCCTTTTTTCCAGATTGATAATTATCAACACGAAATACAAGATTTCCTTTTGTATCAAAAACGGTAAAACCGTTACAGTTGAAGAGAAGTGATTTTTTCCATACAGTTAATACTTCCACCTGTCTATCTGAAATATGATGGGGGATTTCTGTTGGTGTTATATTTGGATCATTCGCATTTGGATAAACCTTTGGCATGGTTCTTGTCTTCTTGAGCTCTCTAAAAGTAATGGTTTTAATATTGGTAACCGAATAAAGAAAAATAAAAGTATTGGGAAGTGGAAGAAATATTTAGAGTTTGAGATTTATGCTTGGAGAACAGGTATTATTTATAGTTTTTGGACGAGCGATGATGCGATCTTTACTCATAAAGTTAGTGAAAGAATTAACTGTATTTGTTTACTTGTAAAAATAGAGGATTTTGATGGGCATGGACAAACTTGTGGTGAAGGGAGATGCCACGAATGATTGAATAATGAAGAACTTAAGATTTCCTTTCTTTTCTATATTTTTTGTAAGGGGATTGATTTGGAACGTTTAATAGGATATTTTATAAATTAGGGATAATTTTATTTGGCCCAACGTACTAATTTTGTTAAAAAATTTTAAAAGATATTTTATAGGGTGATATTATTATGTTATCATTTATCCTTAATCCTTAATAAGATCTCTAATAAAGTATCCTTTAAATTGTAGGATAAAATCAAAAACGTTTTATAATAACTCCTTCTTTTATTCTCTGCATATTTTCCTTATTTTTCTTTTTCACAGTAACTTCTCCATAACTGTTTTATTTTCATCGTCAATTAATCGTCGAATTCAAAAAAAATCGTCGATCAATTATATCTATAAATAGAAAATGGCTAGAGCGAAACAATGTGTTAGGGGGAGTAGACCTAATCCTGAAATTGTTGCGGCGGCTCAACGAAAAGCAACACAAAACCTTCAAGACAGATTAACCCCCATTGCAAATCAATTTGACGACGAAGAAGAAAAAGGCAATCAAACGCTTGCAGATATGACTTCAATGAGAAAGTAACTTGTTCCCAATCTTTTATTTAGTGTTTTTATTGATTTGAAATAGTTAAAATAGGTTAGAATTGAAAAATCAGATCTTCAATTTAATTTTCAGAGTGTCAGTCGGCACTGCGTTTAGGATAAAGGCCATATCGACTGAGGTTGTCGTCTCTGATTTGTTACATCTTTAGTTTGAATACCATACCGACAGTTAAGTAAATTTTCAGATATTGTTGCATGTCGACTGTCGGTATTGATTTCTTGAAATTTTAGTTTGAAGACCATACCGACATACATAAGAATAGTTTCAGATATGTTGCATAGCTTCTGTCGGTATTCTTTAAAAAAAAATTATGATAATGCCGACTAAACCATATAAAAACTCTGTGTAAAAACTCTAGTCAGTCGGTTTGGTTAGTAATTCAATACCGACTGATATAGGAATAGATTGGGAAAAAGTGATAAAGTCTTCTGTCGGTATTGTTTTTATTTTTTAGGACAACGCCGACAGAACTCTTTGTTGAGTCTGTGTGAAAAAACTACTCAGTCGGTATTGTTTTCAATTTTTATTTATATGCCGACTAAAAGTGTGAAGGATTTTTTTTTCAGTCGGCAAAATGGTAATGCCGACTGAGGTTTATCCCATGCCAACCGAGAATAATTCAATGTCAATTTTGTTGTCTAAAATGCTTATTTAGTTTTTGTTTGATGGATTGTTAGATCAAAAGGTAATAAATCCGGAGGAAATGAACTTGCTCCTAAGAAAGCATCTAAGAAGATTACCAAGGAAGTTGGCACTTTAAAAGAAAACAACCCTCTTGCCTATCCTGATTCCATTCCTCCTCGTCATGGGGGTAAGCTTTTGGGTGCTAGCAAAGGAGGCATTGTCCATGTCCCAAGGGACCAGAGTAAATTAATAATCTGGGAACCCACTGAAACAGATGCTGATGAGGAGGATGTAGGTGATTTAGTTCCACCTCCACAAGGGAAAGAAAAAGGGATAGCGACTGATGGTGAGGATGATGGTCCTTATGTAGTTCCGCCTCCAAAAAAGAAAGTGAAAGGGAAAGGGTATGAGGTTGGAGTCGAAGAAGAAGAAACGAAAGATAAAAAGAGTCATATCCCTCATCCTGACGATATGCTACCTCCTCACCCTCAAGGCAAAATATGGGGTGAACCTGAGGACAAAGATTATTTATTCAGCTACAAAGACTCGTGGGCTCATACGATCTATTCAACATGTTAAGATTATCCACCTTATGTTTTTATTTTAAGGATTTATGATCGTTTTTTTTTTATGTTTGTTTTGTTTTTTTGTTTGTAGGATCACAAGGATGCGGTCCGTGTCTGTAGACACCAACCGCATTTTTTTTAGGATTTGGGCTTAGAATGTAATGGTGTGATAGCCTTAGTTGAACATTATGGTCTTTACCCTTCGGTTACTAATTACATGGACTATGATGCTGTCACGGTGAATTGTTTATTGGAACGATTTTACGGAGAACCGATACAATGTATTTCCCTTGTGGTGAGTTGACTGTGATCCCCGATGATGTTGATCAAATTCTAGGCCTTGAAGTACGAGGTAAAACTATTAAAGAAGCATATTACACCAAGGACTTGGGATGGGAGCAATTGCATAATCTAACCAATGCGTTGTTTGGTTGGGACGTCGAGACTTCAAAAGAAAGATTCTACAAGAACAATAGTTATACTACCAAGACTTTCAAGCTAAAGATGTTCAAGGAAACCTTTGGAGGGACACGGGTGAGAGAAGAGAATGGCTTGCTGTGTCCTGAAGATATTAGTCGTACAACCACTACCTACATGTTGTATATCTTGGGCACGAGGATTTTCCTCGACACTAGTGGAAACCGGGTCAATGCTAACTTTCTCCAATTGTTGTATCCTCTGGATCAGTCCCCAACTACTCGCGGGACACTACTGTGGTTGCCCATTTGTTGAGTGAGATGCGGAAGTATTTTAAAGCGACATGCAGAGACTTTGTCAGGAACATGACTCTCCTCCAGGTAAACTCGAAACAATTTAATTTAGCTTGTTGTTATTTTTTTAAGTATATATGTATAATATTAATTTTTATAAATTATATTATATTGACATAGGTCTGGGCGTATGAACACTTCCCAACATTATTCAAGGATAAGCTATATTTGACTATAAATCCTGATTGGAAGCCACAACAAGAGCATCCTACAACTTTTAGGTACCGGTTCAAAGGGGATCCAAAGCCAGGTAACGATAAACGATTTATAGAAATGCGATTGGCTTTGGATAAGATAACGGCCGAAAAGGTAGTGTTTGATCCTTACAAGCAGGATAGAGATGTACACCACTGCATCCAAAGGGATAATGATTTTCCTTTTATAACGGACCATTGTTTCACTCAGGAGGATTTATCATGTACAATCTGTTTCGTGTAATGAGGAAGCTAGGGTACCATCAAACTAATAACGTTACTCATGTGCATGACCATATTTTCCGCTATAAATGGAAAGAGTGTAAATCAACCTCGAAAACAACTGTCGTAGGTTACGCCCTTCCACCACTCCCTTCAAATTGGAGGGATAGGCTTAATAATTGTCAGGTGAATGTGAATGATTGGGTTCCAGCTATCTATGGTGAAGCGACAAACTCTTATATGTCGGATTACAGAAAAAGGGGTCATGGTTACATGGTACGTCCGGAAAATGTTGAAGTCCCTTCTTAGAAGAAAAAAAGAAAAAGCCAACCCCAGCTCCAGCTCCATCTCCATCTTCTACTCCAACTTCTTCTCAATCTCAAGCTTCAATCATAAAGCTTTTATCTCTTATGGTATGTATGTTTTTGGTTATAATTGTGGTTTTTTTTATACTAAGTATTCTTATTAAAATGAGAAATGATGCATTTTGTTGTTTGATAGACACATTTATGTGTCTAATTTGAGCTCACATTTATATTGTTATTACTCGATTTTTGTATTAATATTCTTATTTTGTATGTTTTTAGGTATTTTTGGAAGCATAAACTTTTATGGAAAATTTGGCTCGAAAAAGTGTTAAAGGCACCCGGAAAAAATACTAAAGGCACACAGGTTTTTACTAAAGGAACCTACCTCTTTTGAGTTCAAAACAAAAAAATGGCGGGAATTTAATCTTCTCAATATATCAAATCTGTGAACAATATTTGGTGAGTATTTTGGAGATATTTGGAGATAACTATACTCTTACCCTATTAAGAGTATGAGTCGTACAAGATCAAAACAATAAAACCAAAAATATCTCGTTTCTTACCAAAATCAAGTCACGGGTAATAATAGAAGATTTTGCAGAATCGAATCAGATGAAGATCAGGACAGAATAAAGAGAGAATTTTACCAGGGAAGGAAACAGTATTAAAGACTTTTCTCGTGTTGGCAACAACAGATCGAAAGCATCACATAAAAATAAAGAAAATATCACTGAAGTGATGAAAAATAAAATTTCTCGATCTGCCATTAACAAGAAAAGATATTCGAGAGATTTTGTAGATTATGGTTATTGTAATATAAATAAGAACTCGATTGTAGAGTTTGGGGGGGCTGGCAGAGGCCAGAAACACAAGAAAAAAAATCCATAAAAATCTTCTCTGCTGCTGCTGAAGAACACGAAGAACAAAGGTTATGGCAACGGTTTCTTCAACCTCTCAGCCACGGTTTCTTCAACTGTTTGCAACGTTTATCTTCAGTTCGCAACATTTATCTTCAAGCTCTATTGCAACAGTTAATCTGTAACGTCCAGAAAACATTGCAGATTCCATGTTACATTACTTTTAGCTTCTTTTCATCTTTCAAACACTTTTTGAGCTATGTACCAATCTTTTGAGGGTGTTTTGAGCAACATTAGCTAAATCCCATCACTGAGGCAAGGAGGAAGCCATTTTTCCATGATTAGTTTGTAACTTTTAATAATTCTTTTATGACTTTTGCGTTTATTTTTAATTAAAATATGATTTTTCTTTATTGATTGTGATTTTATTTGATGGTTTATGCTGGGACATATAGCTTTTGACGAGCCATGCTTGTGATTTACAATTGATATTTTAAAAATCTACCTTTGGTAAAAATTAGAGTCACTTATTTGAGCTAGACTTGTTTAGAATTATTAATTTTTGAATCAATTAAAAGTGATTAATGGTGAAATCCATAACCTCAGTATTTGTGAATATTACTTTCATCTTTTGTGTATATTTTCTAGTTTAAAATCAGTTTTTAAATCTAAAATCAATCTTCACAAGTTAGAGAGTTTAAAACCCATTCTTACCAACATCTACAATCAACAACATTGTTGCATGAATATGAAAAATATCGGAAGCGAATCGGTGGCATTGGCAAACTCTTTAGTTGCAGAGTTGATAAAGGACAACGCTAACCCTTGAAGAAATGCATGTGGTAGATGAAAAACTAAAGAAAGTTGAGGATGTCAAAGCGAAGGAGTTGTTTGGTGAACACAAGAAGCGGGCTTCGAAGAAGGCTATGCGGGAGTGATTTATATTTGTTTCCTTTTAACAATTTAGAACTTATTTGATTTGTGTACCGTAAAACAATGTTGATTCGTTTAAGTTTGGTTTGTTTGATTAATGGTGCTCTTCTCTGGGACGCCATACTAAGGATTGGTGCTTTAAGGTCTATGTTTGATTTGAAAAATTCATTTTATCTTATGAAAAACCTTTTAGTCGGAATTGCTTGGTGTTCTTTCGGCATAATAGGTTGTTCAGTCTGCATGCGCTACTCTTCTGTCGGCATGCTCGACTCTTTTGTCGGCATAATTTTGTTTGGTATAATTTTTACATCTTTTTTTTAAGAGTTGAGTCGGCATAGTTTGTTAAATATATTTCTAAACCGACAACTCTGTCAGCATAGTATAGTCTTATGTCGGCATTGTATAGTATTTTATCTTTTCTTGTATACTTCTCACTAGTCGTCGGAATAGTTTGTTAGAATTATTTGTATACCGACACATTGTCGGCATTGTAGTTATCAAATATGCTATGCCAACTGAGTTAACTTACCGTTATATCTTTGGACATGATTCGTGTACTTAATAATAATTAAACGTTTTTTTCTTTTCATTCATTATTTGATAAGTAAAAAATTTAGGGAATACAACAAACATCAATGAATATCGTTGGTCAATAATCTAATGTATTCTGGAGCCTGGTGCCTGGTGCTTAGAGTATCAATAACAATCATAGTGGAGAAATGGTTGTCCGTTACGTATCTCCCACAAACTTAGAGCATGTCTTTTCTGAATTATCAATAATAACACTAACATAAGAAAAGATACTCCAATGTGATTAATGAACTAATTAATAATCTTATGAACAACCTAATATGTTGATATACTCATTTTTTCCGTAATTCTAGTGCCGAGCTAATATTGGTCAACATATATACGTACTCTAATGTACTCTTTCATCTCCCCACGAATATAGTAGTCGAATCGATCATCCAAGTCTTTCCAATTACGGTGATTAGGATTCCCGTCTAAATCCACCAAGAATTCTTTCACCCTTTTCCAAAATATTGAATACCTTTCGTTAGGTCGCTCGAGGAATGTCGGAATGAACATTTTGACAAGCATTAGATCATCTTCTAATGTGAATGGAGGGTCTGGCATTGTCGAAAAAAATAGATTTTAGGGTAAATATGCGTTAGAGTAGAACAGTGGGGACGTTATATATGTATATAAATCTATATGGACTATGCCTCCAACGGCTATAAAATTGACTGTTGTTAACAGTCGACATTGTCGAAAAAATTATTCAATGCCGACTGAACACTTATATTCTTATTGAGACATAATAGTGGTCAGTCGGCATGCTCGACACATGTACACTCAGTGTTAAAGGCACCCATCCATTGGTTAAGGAAACCTCTTCTTCTCAAATTCAAACAAAGAACTTGGCGGGATACTCATTTGTGTAAATTTGTGTAATCTATTTTGGGTTAAATTTAAGTCTAAGGAAAGAATATATTGCACACGGTTTAAACACGTGAGTATTTGTTTTGTTTCCTAAAACAAAACGGAAAACCATATCTTGGGTTTGATTCGACAGCATCATCGGTTATATCCTTCTCGAGAAGGATAAAATATCAAGATTTGATTCTCGAAAAAAATCAGGGAAATAATGATGTTTATTCTATTCCCACAATTCCTTCAAAGGATATTTTGGTTAACCAAAGATATAAGAAAGGAAACAGAATGATCGAGTTGGGTTGTGGAGTGGAAGAAAATAATTCCGAGAAGATATCTCATCAAAACAAAGATCTATGGGAGTTATGGTGAATATTTTTGGAGAAGATTCGATTGATAGGTGTTGTAGTATAAA
>JAJJMC010003761.1:757550-781550 GCA_023531435.1 Papaver californicum | reverse complement strand
CTGCTGCTGCAAGTTCATCACGTGAAGAAGATGAAGAAACCGTGACTAAAAGTAGAAAACTGATGTTGATTCCGTTGTCTATTATTTCAAATTCATAAATTATAACAACAATTTTTGCTACAGTAAAAGCAACAGTTTCCGGTTTAAATACAAAGGAAGACAGTCTTTTTCAAACTGCATCTAGAGTATGTCGTAGATTCAATAAATCATTTTAATTCTTTTACGACTCAGTTGGTCAATGCTTTTTGTACTGTTCTTCTTCTCAAGCACTTTTGAGTTATGTACCTATCTTTTGAGAGTGTTTTGGGCAAGATAAGATAAACCCCATCACTGGGACAATGGGGGGAAGCTATTTTCCACACTTGTTTGGTAACTATATTCGATTCGTTATGACTCGTTGTACTTATTTTAATTGTTTCATGGTTTTTCTTAATTGGTTGTCATTTAATTTGATGGGTCATGCTTAGATTAAATGTTTTGATGGTCCATGCTTAGGATTGACAATCAATATTTCAAAAATATACTTTTGGCAAACAAAAAAAAGTCCATAAAAGAGCTTATGGTTAAGAATCAATATTTGTACCACATGAATGTGAAAATCGGTGGAATTCTGAGTCCCAGTCCCTTGTAATTTTGTCATTATCTTTTATTTATTTTCTAGTTTAAAATTAGTTTATTAAATCTAAAATCAATCTTCTCAAGTTCGAGAGTTTGAAACTCATTCTTACCACAACTACAAACAACACAACTTTTCCACTGCGCATCCATGGCGATTCGAACATAAAAAATGACTTTCTAGCTAATTTGGACTATCCCTGAGTGTTTGGAGAATTTGAATCTTCACATTCTTCATTTCCATGAGTTGGTTCTTCACTTAAACCTTCATACTCATAAATGTCTTGATTTAGGGATTTCTCATAGAATTTTTTTCATTATCTGTAAAATCTTGCAATTGAGAATCGTTATCGAATGCAACGTAAAACCCTTCTCCTTGTTGATATGAAGGTTTCCCAACTTCAAATTCCTGATTAGATTTACTCATTTCTATCCACTCTTCCGAAATCTCACTTAAAAAAAAAAAACTCTTCTTCTTCTCCTCCTCCTCTACCTATTTCTCTATAATAATAATAATAACATAACACACTAACTATAACTAAAATCTTAAGTTTTATGTAAGATAACTAATTAACTAACAACTAATTAAGTAAGGGAAGATTAGAAATTATCACGGATCAGGGGTTTTTAAAAATACTTTAAAATGACCCTATTTTATTTTATATGATATTCCCCAATTTGTGAAGGTATCCTCCAATTAAACGCTTTTGTTTTGGGCGGTTTGTGCGACTTTGGAGCAGACCATAATAGTGTAATATTTTTTTTTGAAGCATCATAGTGTAATGGATGGTCTGGTCCCGAATATTTGTTTAGTTTGCGGATTCTTAGTTGATATTCTGACGAATAAAACTATCTAACTCAGAGCTTTCTTGTGAATCAACAATTTTTTCGGATTAAATTCCCGTGTAAAAGAGTTGTTATCAGGATATAGTTTGTTTTCAAAAAGAAAACAAATAGACTGGGAGGAGGATTGTGAAAAATATTATAATAAAGATTTTTTGTTTTCTTTTTCGTTTTTTGAAGCATATAAAAAATTAATTCATGAGTTAGATTTTTTGACATTCTCATATTGGCATTTTGGGTTATATTTGATTTGCCAGTTGAAATTAAAACTAGCAAATGATAAAGTTAGCATGAAATGTGCTAATTATTTATAAGAATGTATTCAATGATTAAAAGATCTTTTACGATTTTTTTTTCAATAAATTGGTTCAATAACTCTCTAAATTTTTTTATGAGTGTACAAATTAAGTAAAGTTTAATACTATTTAAATACCTAAAAATATTAAAGATACTTTTTCAATAACCTCATCCGGACATAACACCTAATATTTTTTTAATAAAGTTAATTTTTACACATCGGACTAAAATATCTTTCTCTACTATTTTATCTTTTGAGACCGTCCAGTCAAGATCAAATTTAAGTTCAAATTATTTATTTCACGTTCATATGAAAACATCAATCAATTTCAGTGATCAACTTTGGATCTAATGGTTTTAATTAGGAAGAAAGAAGATTTTTTTTAATTTAGCCATTTGGCATTGCTAATCAATCTTTTCTCTAAGTCATGTTTTAAACTTACTATAACACATAGGAAAAGAAATGGAAATTAGGTGGCAAATAGAGTTGAAAAAAGAATGGTTGATAGCCAGGATAACCGGTAAATTTATATATCTTAATGGGCTATTGAATGTTCTATTCATTTGATATAAATCTTAAAGTCTTTTCTGTTTTTCAATTATTGATAATTTTAAATTTTTATGGTTAAACTTAGATAAATCCAGGTACATCACATATTAAAACCTGGTTGAGACCAATTTCATCATGTATATTATGATATGAAAACATATTTTCTTCAAGATGTATTTGGCTTCATCCTGTGCATTTCTAACAAAAAACATATATTTCTTAAGGATATATCTAAATTCATCCTTATCATCTTTGACAAAAAAACATATTTTCTTCAGGATGAAACCAAATTCATCCATAGTACATTTTTAACAAGATTATACAAATAATAACATATCCTAATTCGAGTAAAGTTTTCATATAAACTTAGATTGTAATTAAAATATTTATTAATCCATACTGCAAAAATAATATTTTACAAAAAAAAAACTTAAAACAAACTACGTCATTTGTAGCGATCTAGTGCTAAACAATCTAACGAAACCACATAGTTTTAGTTCTTGTTGTTGTTCACATCATGCCAATTTTTCGTTATTGATTCACAAACATCGTTCATATCATGCCTATTTTTCATTCTTGATTCACCAATAACCTTTGCATCATGCTTATTCTTTGTTCATGATTCACCAACAGTCTCGTCCCGCTTTTGCTTCCTATAACAATTAAATCAGATTACTTTCATTATGACCATTTTAAACCTGGATGATACCAGATTCATCCAGTTACAACACATGATAAAACCAATTTCATCCATTAATAACATAGGATGTCCAAAAGTTTCATCCAGTGAAAATATATGATGAAACTATATTTCATTCAGTGACAACACATAATGAAACAAGAAAATGCATTATAGTGTACACTAAGGTGGAAAACAAATCAACATAATGTAAATCATGTTTCAACCAATAACAACTTTCTTAATATATAAAGAATCAAAGAAAAGGTAAAAAACATCCACCAACTGAACAACACAAAAAAAACTATGAGGCAGAAATGTGAAAAAGATAACATAACTAAATTCCACAAGCTACATATGAGATCACATCCTAATCATTATCCGTCACTGCCAAAATTTTATAGATGATTATAAATAAGTATAATGATGTATGAAATCAAAGTTTTAACATATGATATTTCTAACTTTAGTAATTAGAGTATTTTGCGTTATCTCCTCTATAAAGATAGGTAATTAAGAAAATTTCCAATAGAGATTTAATATTAGCAAAACCTCCCCTCGTCAAAAATTCCGTCTATTCCAAGTTAGGTTAGTCAGCGATTGTATACACGTGGATAAAACATATAGGTGTCAATCAAAATACCTAAAATACCCTATTATTTCCTGTGTCTATCATGGTTAAAACCGTGATTGAAATTCTCGTAAAATCGTGATCAAATCAGGAGTATCAAACTTGTTTTTTCTGATCCGAAAAACTATTAATGAATAGAATCTATGAAATTGGCAACTATCCCATTTTCTCTCAATTTTTCCATCAATTTGATTAATTCAGATCCACTACCATTAGTAACAGCTTCAAAAGAAAATGTTATGATTTACATCGCCGGAGGTCTAGTTTGATAAATCATGAACGATCTCTAACTGATAGCATCTTATTTTGATACGAATATCGACATCATCCATCATCATTCAAAATTAGAAGAAGACTGACTTAAGAAATGTAACATTAAAAGAAAGATTTAATGAATTTTTTGTCGAAGAAATGAAAAAACGGAAGACATATCACTACGGTTTGAAGGTTTGATCGAAGATACATGTTTTTTACTCATTTACAAGGAACTTATCACTCAAATAGAGAAGCATAATACGGGCATATGAATCCTCTTTTCTAATCAGACCCTATTAATCAAAATCCCTACTTAAATCTTTGCTCTCATTTCCATGTGATGAGAAGAAACGAATAGTAGCAGAGATTCAAATCGTGAGGGAAGCAAAATGAAATTAAATATCTGAAACAAAAGCCATAAATTAATGCTTCCTTTATTCTTCTTAACTCATGAAAACGTAAACAAAAGCCGTAAATTAAATGCCCAAATCTGATATATTCTTCATGAAAACGTTTGTAGAGCCATTAGCCCCAAAATATGGTAAATCAATTGAAGAAATTGATGACCTAATTTTTGAATTTGAGAAACTCTAAATGTATGAACTATATAAAGTCGATAGAGGAGAATAATGTAATTAGTGATTTTGTGTTTTAGGTTTAATCGGAGAAGACGGGGATATTTTGGGTAATTTGTAAAAAAAATGTTTTTTTTCTACGTGTATACCACTGCTGACTCACCTAACCTGGAAATAGACGGAATTCTTGACGAGAGAAGGTTTTACTAATATTAAATTTTTATGGATTCTTAATTAGTCATCTTATAGGGGAAGTAAAACAAAATACCCCTTAACAATTATATTATCCTAACTCGCTGTATTAAATTTTCATTTTCCAACCACTAGTAGTCTTCCTTATTGAAAGATGTATTGAACATATTACAACTTTGAAACAAAGAGAATTGTTTCATTAATAAAAGAAAATTACTTGGTGCATATGGTGGTAACACAAAATGAAACCAGGTGCATCCAGTGGTAACGTATTATGTACCTAAATGTAGCCAATAGTAACACATGATGAAACCAGGTACACCAGAATGTACACTAAGATGAAAACAAATTCAACAAAATGTAGACAAGCATGTATATAGATGCATAAAAAAGAGAAATTAGGGTTTAATAATAAAAAAATTAGGGTTATGAACCATGGATCAAACCCGGTTCAAACAAATCTAAACCATATGTGTACAAGTGCATTAAATTTTTAACTAAAATGAAATCAATTTGAAACCACATGTAATCAAAAGAGAATTCAGGTTAGTAAACTTATCATTTTGAGCATATTCTTCATTTCTCATCGTGTGAAATTGATTTAACATAAAACCATGATTTTCTTAGTTTGAAGAATTTGAGAAATTTTATTAAATTAGGGCATTAGAAAAACAACTCACTGTCAATGGTGATGGAGAAAAACGATGATGTCGATGGTGGCGGTGGCATTGGTGGTGGAGATGGCGGTGTTGATTTCGATGATGTTAGTGTTTGTGATGGTGGAAAAATATATCGGAGGAAAATGATGCTATCGATGTTGATGTGGGTGTTCTTGATGGTGGTGGAGATGGAGATGTTGGAGGAAGTTGATGTTGCCAAAGGCGAAGAAAGAAAAGATTTTCTTTTCTATATTTTCGAGTGAAGTTGGAAGAGAAAGATATATTTGTCTTTCAAATATTGTCAAAGATATAATTGTATGTATTAAAAATACGTGGTACCCGTTAATTTCATCCAACCCAACAATTTACTCGCCCAATATGGTCTGTTTTTAAGTATTCCTGGGCCTATGACTCTTTTCTTTTTTACTTGTAACTTGAACATCACGAAAAATACAGTGTTAAAATGTCTACATAATAACAATCTAATCATTTCATAGACATGACATTTTAGAGTGAATTTTCAAAGAATCAACTCTCATGGAGGAAAAAGTCATTACCCACTCCAAATAGATGGGAGGCTGAAGGGTAGTTTGTTCTTTATACAGTGATTTCCCACTCTTAGATGCAATGACAAGTGAGTGCATGTTTTCATTTGGGTTTTAAATGAAAACATGGGTTATAAGTGTTTGCACAAATGAGAATATTCAAATTAGAGTTAACACATTAATATTTTGAGAATAAGAGTTTATTCACAATTTAAAATTCCTAATCTGGTTAACAAATTTGAAAATATAAATTACCTGTTTTTTCATTTTGTAAAATTCAAAAATTAAAATAAAAATAAAAATATTATCTACTTTTTTCGTGGGTTTTTTGTTTCAAAAAATTCTATTTTCATCGAGTTTTTCTGGGGAGATTTGAATATAACTGGATTTAATTTATTAGAATCGTGATGAATAAATATAGTTATAAGTGAAAAAAATATCAAGCTTTATTTGATTTATACATTAATCTCTCATTTTAAAATAAAACAAATTCGTTTTTTTAGTTTCTTATTTTTACATAAATATATTTTAATCGATGGTTGTCGATTTAATCAAGCATGGAAGCATAGACGAGAACCTATAGTTTGCAGGGGGGGAAGATCTTGTTTCTACATTTGATTAATCAGTTAATTTGTTAACAAGCAAAAACGGATTGATTTTTGCTATTCGTTGAATTTAATTTTCAAATAATTGGTTCAATAACCTATAAATTAGTTTTTATGGGTGTATAGGACATCTAAAATAAAATACTTTTGTAATACCCATATTTTCTAAATATACTTTTCAAATATCCTTCTTGGGCATTCTACCAGATTTCATTAAGAGAAATAAATGAAAGTGACTAAATTACCCTTCAGACTTTGGGTTTATAGGAAAAAAATTAAAACGAGTTCTTCGGTTCTTCTTCATTCTTCATAAACGAAAAAGGGGAAACGAGTTTCAGATCTGAGAGCTCAATCGTGGTGAAGAAATGTTATGAAGTCGAAGATTAAAAGATACTTACTTCTGAAATCTGATTAACACTTCAAATCAGTAAGTTTTCAATCTCAATTCATCTAGTTTTTAGCCTGATTTATATTCATAAATTCAATCTGTTTTTGTTTGTGTTTGAGTCTAAGATGAACACACAACGTTTTATTCTTTGATTCAGTATGATTTGAAGCTCATTAACTATTTTGATTGTGTAATTTTCTTGGCAATTTTTGTGTAATTTTTGATGCTTTTTCTAGGGTTAGTAATAATCTGATTATTATGCTTAAAAACTTCAACAATTTTGTTTCAATTCATAAATTAGAAAATGGGAACGAGTTAATTGTTAATAGAAAACCAATTTCATGATTACCATAGATGATTTTGTTTAACTTATTTCTATGTGAACTGATTTTAATTTTTCCCTATATAACTCATCATGTTTTTAGGTTTTTTTATCTGTTTTTGTATTCAATTTGATGAATATTCAACCTGTGTTTTTTGTAAACTGATTTCAGCTGATTCCGATTGATGTTTGTGAACAGATTTTTGTTTCATTATTTAAAGCAGGATGAATCCAGTTTCATCCTGTGTTTGTCATCCTGTGCTGCTGTTTAGAAAATATGTTGAATATTGTTGTCATTGAGAACATATTATTGTTAATATATTTGTTGTAGATGGATCCCGATTACAAAATTGTTTGTGTTGTTATGTACTCTACGGAATCGTGTTCATACAAGGTTAGTATGACATCAACGGTCGATGAATTGAATTTGTATGTGTGTTCGTGTTGGACAAAAATGTAATCAACATTAATTCAATTTATATTTTGATGGTGGTGAGGGACAGAAAATGGTTGTCGATAGTGATTTTAAGCTTCAATCGGTGATACCATTTTGTTATGTTAAGAGTTTGATTTTTTTGGAGTATGAACTTGGGTTTGACCGTGAAGAACCTTTGATGATGGGGTTGTTGTTAGATGAAGAAGCAAGCCAACAACTGTCCATTATTCTACTTCTCATCATGGTTTTCGTCCCAACAACGAGCGTGCATTTAATGGAAAACTTACGGTCAAAAAAACTTGTAAAAGGGATGAATGGGGATTCATTATAAAAGTTGTCGGCCAAGAGTTTCTGGAAGGACGAGAAGAAACTCGGGTTGTTGTTCAAAAGTATAACCATTATTTTGATCGCAAAATTAAGGTTCTTAACAGTGATGATATACGATATACGGTTGAGTGCTTTTATAAGGAAGAATTTCAATGCGAATGGAGGTTTCATGCATCGACGAAGACTTCAAGTTTGAAGAAGCACTTTATCCTTCGAGACTATAATGGAGACCATACATGTTATGCCGGTTATAAATATGAAATCAATAGTGCTCCTATTACACGCGAGTTAGTTAAGGATTTGGTAATTGACCAACTCAAACAAAATCCAAACAAGAAATCACGTGATATTATGGCTGATTTGAAGAGTGATTATGGGTTAACATTGAGCTATCATCAAGTGCATGCCGAAAAAGAAGTATGTTTGAAGGAGTTATATGGTGATGATACCAAGGGATACATTGATGTGGTACGGTGGCGTGATGCTGTGAAGAGAACAAATGAAGGAAGTCAAGATAATTTAGTTTTGGAAGGAAACCAATTCAAGAGTTTGTTCTTAGCTTTTGAGGCTTGCATATTTGGCTTCGAATTTTGTCGTCCGATGCTGTTCTTAGATGGAACCTTTTTGACGGGAAAGTTTAGGGTATGCCTTATGGCGGCTACTGAGAAGAATGCAGATAATGGTATTCTTCTATTATAGATATATTTGATAAAAATTCATTTTATTATTGAAGTCAGATTGCATCCTCACAAATTGCATTTTTCTGTCAGTTTCTGTCAGTATTTTTTTCACAGGATGCAACTGTTTTTTTAAATTTTTGCAGGATGCAACCAGTTACATCTTGTATTTATCACCCTGACTTTTTTCGCTTAATGATTTTTTTTATGTGTATTTTGATTTGTTTTTGTATGAATCTTCCTTTTAGTATACGGTATTATTTCAAGCGAGAATGTCGATAACTGGCGTTGGTTCTTGGAGAAGCTAGAGTCTATTTTGGGTCCTCGCCCATTGTAATACCCCAATTCGGCAGGTAGGGTTCTCCGTATGGAATATAGGTAGTGTTTTGTCCTTTCCTAACACCGAGGCCTTTTCAGCACAGTTGGCTCCAGAGTTGGCAAAAAGCTCTGCAGTTAAGCGTGCTCGGGCGGGAGTAATCCGGGGACGGCTGACCTCCTGGGAAGCTGCTGCTGGATAACCGCAGCGGTGCCCGTTGAAAACCCCACAATGCCGGATAACCGCAGTGGCTAAGTGGGGACAATATCGGTGGAGGGCCGGGTCATTACAAATGGTATCAGAGCCGACGACGGGTCACCTTCCGAGGGTGAGAGAGTACGCTGGACGGGGTGTTCCAGGTACTGGTCTCATGAATGACATGGAACGTCGGAGATCTAGGCTTGGATATTCCGGAGCCGAGGACGGCTCCAATTTAAATGTGGTGGTATTGTAATATCCCGATTTGGAATATAAGTAATGATTTGTCCTTTCCTAACACCGAGGCCTTTTCAGCACAGTTGGCTCCAGAGTTGGCAAAAAGCTCTGCAGTTAAGCGTGCTCGGGCGGGAGTAATCCAGGGATGGGTGACCTCCTGGGAAGCTGCTGCTGGATAACCGCAGCGGTGCCCGTTGAAAACCCCACACTGCCGGATAACCGCAGTGGCTAAGTGGGGACAATATCGGTGGAAGGTCGGGTCATTACAAAATGGTATCAGAGCCGACGACGGGTCTGCTGCCAAGAGTGAGAGAGTACGCTGGACGGGGTATTCCAGGTATTGGTCTCACAGGTGGTAGGGAACGCCGGAGATCTGGGCTTGAATATATTTCGGAGCCGAGGACGGCTCCAATTTAAGGTGGTGGTATTGTAATACCCCAATTCGGCAGGTAGGGTTCGCCGTATGGAATATAGGTAGTGGTTTTTCCTTTCCTAACACCGAGGCCTTTTTAGCACAGTTAGCTCCAGAGTTGGCAAAAAGCTCTGCAGTTAAGCGTGCTCGGGCGGGAGTAATCCAGGGATAGGTGACCTCCTGGGAAGCTGCTGCTGGATAACCGCAGCGGTGCCCGTTGAAAACCCCACACTGCCGGATAACCGCAGTGGCTAAGTTGGGACAATATCGGTGGAGGGCCGGGTCATTACAAATGGTATCAGAGCCGACGACGGGTCACCTGCCGAGGGTGAGAGAGTACGCTGGACGGGGTGTTCCAGGTAATGGTCTCATGAATGGCATGGAACGTCGGATATCTGGGCTTGTATATTCCGGAGCCGAGGACGGCTCCAATTTAAAGGTGGTGGTATTGTAATATCCCGATTCGTAATATAAGTAATGGTTTGTCTTTTCCTAACACCGAGGCCTTTTCAGCACAGTTGGCTCCAGAGTTGGAAAAAAGCTCTATAGTTAAGCGTGCTCGGGCGGGAGTAATCTAGGGATGGGTGACCTCCTGGGAAGCTGCTGCTGGATAACCGCAGCGGTGCCCGTAAACCCACACTGTCGGATAACCGCAGTGGCCAAGTGGGGACAATATCGGTGAAGGGTCGGGTCATTACACCCATTAACTTTCATTTCGGATCGTCACGATGGTTTGGTCTTCGGTATTCCCATTGTATTTCCTACTTCTCATCATGGTTATTGTTATCATCACTTGAAAAACAATGTCTATACTCAGATTAAGAAGAAGAAAGAAGAATATGGTATTTTAATGTACTTGTTCACTCAATGTTTTTATTCATCAACTCTTGAAGGTTTTCATGACGGTATGAATAAGTTTAAGGAAATGGGATGCTAAGGTCTTCACCGCTACTTGAGTGCTCTTCCCGTGGAGAATTGGTCCACAACACATTGTAAAGGATGTTGATACAAAAACATGTGTTCAAATGTCGCAGAATCCTTTAATGCTTGGATTAGGGAGGGGAAAAGTAAGCCTATTGCAACATTAGTCGGCCACATTTTAGTCAAGATAATGGTGCAAATGAGTTCAAGGAAGGTTGAAGGGTCAAAGTATTCTGGATATTTGTGTCCCAATCTTGAGAAAGAAGTTGAGAAGTCAATTTGTGTCGGCAGTACTTGGAGAATAAGCAAGTCTGGTGAATTTGAGTTTGATACTGTCAATCTTAGCAAGTGGTACTGCAGCTGTCAGCGTTGGTTTACTGATCATTTTCCTTGTTCTCATGCTATCGTGTGTATGGCTTTAGCAAATCTTTGCGTCTATGATTTCATTAATCCTTTTTTCAATATTGGGTTCTTCCAGGATGCATATGATCATTCAATCAAACCAATTCCAAATCATGACAAGCCTTCAACTGTTGCTGAAGAAAAACTTATCCACCCACCAGATGTTGTTGGCAAAGTAGGAAGACCAAAAAAAATGAGGATTCCTAGCACCGGTTCGGGTTTCACGAGATCTATTACATGCAGTAACTGCCACACAAAAGAAAGGCATAACAAGACAATGTGTCCTCATCCTCTCGCCAAAAAAACAACGCCTTATTCTCCCTCCTTAATAGCATCTTCTTCCACTGATTTTTCTGGAAAATTTATGATTCTTGGTCTTATTCATTCTCTGCAAATTCTTGCTTCATATTAGACTAATTCTTTTTAAAATTAGTATTTGTTTGGAAAAATATATTTTTATCATTGTTTGGGATTTTTATATTTTGTTTGAACAATTACAGTGACTAGTTTATCTTAATGTCTTTTTTTGGGTTGTTTAATTGTAGATGCTCTAGGTGCAACACAGATTAAACCTTGAATGAATTCATGAACAACACAGATTAAACCTGGATGAAACAGGTTTCATCCTGCACAATCTTACAAAAAATAGATATTTTGCTTGGATGAAACTTGTTTCATCCTGCATATTATGACAGAAAAACCTTGCGCTTGACAAAAATGTTATTTTGCTTGGACGAAACAGTTTCATCCTGCAAATTCTGACAGTAAAATATTTTTTCTTCAGGATGTATCTGGTTTCATCCTGCATATTATGACAAAATTACTTAAAATTATCAATAAATAACAATTCAAGTAAAAGTTTTCATATTAATTGATCTGCAATTAGGATATATACATTCATAGATGAAATCCAAGGTTCATATTAATTGATCTGCAACTAAACTACATTAATAGCATTTTGCATAAAAAACTTAAACTTAAACTTCTTTACGATCTTTAGACGAAACCAGATTATTTACAAAACCGTCTTAGTTCTCTTCCAACTTCCGACAACTTCTTTCATCACTGAGTATTTCATATACGAGGTCTACTCGCTTTGTGCTCATCTTTTCCCTTAGAGTTTCTTCGTCTTCAAAAGTGAAACCATCTTTCATCGACCACTCCATGAAGTAAATAACATACATTCCAGAGTCAGGACTACAAAACCAAGTCTTTCATTTAGTTTTGTGTTTAATAAATGAAAAAAATGTACAATAACAAATGCCACAATGTGAATGACCTACCTTTTGCCATGTTGTGGACAATTCTCTACGGTAGTGAATTTGGTATCATCCATGTTTTTATCATAGAGTTTGCTAAGAAATTGGTTCACTCTTCTTACCATTACTTTAACATCCTCCAGACAACCATTTTTTGTAGTATCGAGAAGAGAATTGTACTGTGTCCAAGAAACGTCATGGAAGTCAAATTGAAGCAATGTAAAATGGTATTTATATTCAGGCTTTGATGCAACTTCGCAGTGGTGGTTCATCGGGATCAACAAGTAATGGAAATTGTTGATGTAAAGATTCTGTAATTTCTGCAATTCATTATCTATCAACTTTGTAGCTATTTTTTCATCTTCCATGGAGACATAAAATTAAAAACAATTTAAGTACACTATTTAATTCAATCATTTTTTAAAAAAAATTAATAAAAAATAATAAAGAAAAGGAATCAAATGTTTTTATATGTTTCCCATGCAAGTGTGCTTAGAAACGCGGTCTTAATGAATCCATCGCGCTTACTGTTAGGTTGAAACAGTTCCCTCCATTTCATAATCTTGAACTCGATAATATTGTTCGGTACGGAATGGTTTATCATTTCTTGGATGTATTCTCCCATAATAGATATTGCAAACTCACCACTTCTATTGTAATTCCAAATGCAGTCTCTGCATTATTGATCATTCATATAGTTACAAACGTTAAAAAACAGGATGAAACAAACAGGTAAAAAACAGGATGAAACTGGTTTAATCCAGGTTTAACAGTTTGATATAAATAGGATGAAAGCAGTTTCATCCATGCATAAACAAAAACCATACTAAGATTGAATCCAGTTTCATTTTAAACAATAATGCAAAAACAAATTATCAAAACAAAAAACTGTTGCGCGTACCTTAAATTTCCAGATTTGTAGAACTCTTTGATTATTTCTTCGGTCGCTTTGTTTTCACTCAAGTAATTTTTCCACAACTTGTTATTCTTATCTAACTTCTTCAACTTATCACTCCTTTTCTTATTTTCATCATTCCTAACATAATCCGAACCAAGGTTTGTCCACTTCCTTGTATACTGATACATATTTTTCACGTTTCTCTCAATCGACCCAAGTTCAGTCATAACTGCTAGAGGTTGTGCTTCAATAACTACATCTGTGTTCACATCTTCGGGAATTTCATTGGGTGCATCAACGTTTTGAGGAACATCACCTTCTACATCTCTGTTTATCTCTTGAGTGATTTTAAGATTAAAGAAATCTGGAGGTGGTGTATGAACAATAATCTGAAGAGAAAGTGAAGCTTGTGGAGTTTCTGATTGCGACTTGTGTTATCCTTTCAATACTTCAACTTCATTTCCCAAGTATAAGATTATCTTATCTTTACCCTCTAATTCAACCTTCAATTTAGAGATATCTTATCTTTCTCTTCTAATTCATTCTTCAAGTTGAAGATATTTTCTTCATGGTTTTTTTCTTCCTCGTTAAACAAACATAATTGTCTTTCCTCTTCGGTCCAACTACCAACAAAGTCAATCATCTACAACCATGTAAACAATATGTTTTCATTTTCAGATTCAAGATGCATCTAGTTTCATTCCGTGCTTACACAGGATGTAACTAGTTTTATCTAGTGATTACAGAAATATTACACAGGATGTAACTAGTTTTATCTAGTGATTATAGAAATATTATGGCTTTATATTATAAATTTACCTGATCTTTTGAAAGATTTTCCAGCATCGTCTCGACATCAGAATACACTTGATACATGTTCCATCTTACAAACCTAGGTAAGTTATCACTCTTGTCTTTCTTTTTAATACCTTTAATATGTTCAAACATCCAGTACTGCAACAATAAAAAGAACAAGATGAATCTGTTTAGTTTTATGCTTGTTGTATTGAAGATAATGAATGTTAAAAAAAATCATAGAAACTCACCAACAGATTGAAGCTACAACCATTTACGGAGTAAGGTGTCTTATGTACTTCCGCAACGCTTTCCATTAGATGCTCATGGATGAGATCCGGCCATAAGATTCTGTTGATGATATCAATTGACTTCACACTGTTTAGTACTTGTAATTGATATACATACCACTAGTGTTTGTGAAGAAAATTGTACAAAACATGTACAACAACAAAAGGATCACCAACTCTTCTTATTTACCTTCTTCTTTGATAATAACCTTGATTCCTTTAATAATATCCCTTTTCTCCAATTTGTCTCCACTTTTCTTTTCATCCTCCTTCTTGAACTACTGTATGTAAAATTCAAAAGTTTTCAGAATAGGGTCCTCCTTTGTCCCATAAGTTCCTTATCTTCTTCACTCATACGTATTCTCTTCATTGCAAAGGTAACATCAAGTGAGTTAGGATCCGTCTTCAAAATTTGATCACCAATCTTGAATGAGTTGTTTGATTCATAACTCATTATGATGTATTCTAATGCCTTTGGAGATTTTCTACATTCAACTTTCCCCAATTTTCCTTCTTTGATCACATTCAAAAAACCACAAAACTCAATTTTCCATAATTCAACCTCTTGTTTCTCTGTGATTTCCAATGTACCCATTAAATCCACAATTGGTTTCATACTCGGCCGAAAGGTTTTCTTCCCTTCCTTTGTCTCCAAATGATCTTCTTCATTACTTTCACCAACCACATTTACATCATGTTTTTTTTTGGTTCTTAATTCGCCTTTACTCTTGCTTTTGCGTCCTACAACAAGATGAAACCAGTTACATCCTATCAAAAATAAATTTATATCAAATATTAAACCTAGATGAAACCCTAGGTTAAACCTGCTGGAATTGCATATTAAACCTGGATGAAACCGGTTTCATCCTAGTTTATACTAACACCTCTTCACCACCATCAACTCAACACAAATAATCAATAACAATTTAAACATAAAGAAATCAGAAAGTGGTACCTTTAGCCGAGGGCACCATTTGTTTCCTACCAATTTAGCCAAACTGTTAAAACCAAAAAACACAATTTTAGCCAACTCAACACAATGAATATAACTGAAACAACATGGATGAAGCTGGTATAATTTTACACTGCATATAAGGACAAGCATTATCCATGAAAGGAAACTCGACAAAATAATGTGAAAAAGAAATAATATACAATCAGGACAAGCATTTACCAACAAAGTAACCAAAGGAAACCAATTTCATACTGCATATATATTCATTCTAACTAAACCTAGATGAATCTAGTTTCTTCCTATTTTCTAACTAAACCTAGATAAATTGCACATATCACTAACAACTTACAAAATTGATTTCAAACAAAAATATAGATAAAACAACTTACCAAGGTTTAAACTGGATGAAACTGTTTTCATCCGACTTTAAACCTGCTGAAACTGCAGATTAAACCTGGACAATACTAGCATTCACCAGTATCTACTCAACACAATTTCACAACAAATTTCATCATACTTACGACACCAGTTTCATACACACCAATTTCACAACAAATTTCACATTTACAACAACAAAAAATCCATCTCAACATAAATAACTGGATTAAACCAGTTTCATCCAATTTTAAATGGGCAATGTGCAAAATTGCCCTAAAATTGAAAAGCAAATGAAACCAATTTCAATCATAAAAAAAAAATCAAAGAAAACCTAAAATTAGTAGATATTACCGTTTTCGATGATTAAGAGTAGAATTGACTAGGGTATTGTTGGTGGTATAGAAACTTCTGCAGATGAAACTGACTAGGTTTTTCTGGTGTGGTGGTACTGGTGGTGAATGTGGATAGAACAAAGAGTTGATGGTATGTGGTGGTAGTGGTGAAGAAATTATGATGTCGATGGTGGAGAGGGTGGGAGAAGTTTCTTTCGAGAAGAGGTGGAGAAGATGGGAGAAGGTGGAGAAGATGGGAGAAACTGATTTTGTGGGGTGTGGGTGAAACTGATTTTATGTGATATAAATCCTAAAGGGTAGTATAGTTAGTTTTTTTGGAAACTTATTTCCATCCATTTCACCCAAAGTAATATTTTACATGTTCATTTCAACCAGATTTTAAAGGTTTCTGGACAATAGGCCCATTTTTTCTTTAATTTTTCATTTTGAATTTCATATTACGATTCTTATCAAATAAAATTCTGTTGTGCTATAATTTCTCAATTGATTGGACTGGATTTCCCCACGATTGTGGTGGTTAAATGTGAACCAAATGAGGTCCCTTCCAATCCTAGAATTCTGAATGGTGCTTCAGTGATTAACATAAACAAAACATCTATCGGTAATGGCCAGATTGTCGAGCTTCCATCAAGACAAAATGTAGCAGATTTGGAGCCATAGTTTGATGAATTGCAGAAGTGTACAGGGAGAGGAGTCATTATTATCCTCATGGGTCCAAATCTGATTTCTTTTCTCGTTTCTTCTGCCCAAATTAAGCTGGGTATTAAAGAGGATCCCGTCACTGGTATTTTTAATACCTATTTGTAGCTGTTAAAACAACCCGCGGAACTTTGTAATGACGTATTGAAGTCTTGGATCATTGTACAAACGAAATGCTGGGACACCAACGCCTTTTAGGATTCTAGCTAGATCAGTAATTTATTTAGGTTAACATAAAGTCATTTTTCAACGATGCTAGGTTACATTCGGCAGTTATAATATAAATTATACTCTCTCCGTTTCTAGAAAAGTGTTATTATCACTTTTTCATTTTAGCCTAAAATAGCCTAAAATGAAAAAATGATAGTAACGCTTTTGTAGAAACAAAGGTAGTATAAAATAGGTTTAGGACAAAAAAAATTTATTATTTTAAAGAGATATCATATTGTGAATAATATAATAAATTATTAATTTATAGTTAAATAATGGAGTATATTATTATTTTAAAGAATAATTTTTAGCTTGGTGGTTGAATAATAATTGTACTTTAAATATAATATCGATTAATTTCATAGAGATATTATTTTATTGACTAATTATAATATAAATACAAACACTTCAAGTATCAATCACACTTCAACATTTCTTGTTGCAATACAACAACATGACTTCGGATCTTTGAGTGCACTACAAATTATTATGGATGAAATACAACTTGATTTTAATTTTAGAGAAAAATAAACCAAAATTAAATCATATTTTAAAAAATTTAATATGTACGAAATTAATTTTTAATTTTTTTAGTAACATTATTATTTTATATATTATTGGAACATATTAATGTTTAAGTTAAATTTTGAAATATATTATTTTATAATTTTATCGAATTTATTATTTTAGCATTAAAGACCCGAGTTAAGATCAGTAAATTTATTATTTCAACAAAAATATTATATTATCGAATATTATTTTAAAGAAATTATACTGTATACGAGTAGTAAAATTTATAATCATGGCCAAGCACCAATTGAGTTTTATTAGCTCATGCCTCAAATTTTTATATTTGATCTTTGTGGTCTTATTAAAAAAAATTTGATTTATGTTTTCACTCTATTGACATATACCGTTGTCATATGAGTTTTGTGAATTAAATTTCAATCAAAAAAATTAACCTTTATTTAATTAAAAAACAAAACAGATCTGACTGATCTTTATTCTACTTGCCCATTTCGCAGAACTAGAAATCCATGGATGAATGGGTACTTACAATAAATATGCACGGGACTTGTTGATGTACATATAAATTTGTACAATACATATACAGGATAATAATTTGATGCTGCAGACATAAATTATTAAATATGTCATTGAGAATTATAATCTACTTTATAAAAACTAATGTATTTGCATGCTAAAAAAATTTGTTCCTCAATGTTTAAATTTGATTCTCTAACCCATAATAACTTTGACCAATGTACATGTAAAAACAGAAAAAATTTAACTAACCATATTTAATTGGAAAACATGATCCATTTTCCATAATAATTAATGAAAATTGTGAGAAATGGTAGGTTTCTTAGAAAGGTTAAAAATTAAAAATTAAATAAAACAAAAACGTAAAATACCTTTATATTTGGTATTAAATATAATATTATCAATGTGTAAACAACTATTTTAAATTTTTTTATGGGTAAACACTAATTTAAAGACTGTGTGACGGATAATCGTCCAAATTTTATTTGTAATTTGATATATATAACTGGAACCTTACTTTGATATCCAATTCTTCATAAATTAAGGGTTAGCACCTGAAACAAGTGTTGACTGTCAAAACTTATATTTTACATAATTACTTATATACTTTTTATATTTTTCAAGACCCGACTTTAATTCGTTTATCATTTCATTTTTCCTATTAAACCTTCCATAATTTCTCTTTTTTTTTCTTTAAATGGAAGAGAGAATATGGATAATGAGGATAAAAGTCAGGTTATGGAAATAAATAAATAAAGAAGATATGTTGGAATTTTGATCAAAATTATGTATAAGTAAAAATTATTTTTTAAAATTTAATTTCAAAAGATATGTCTTTTCATCCATAAGACACCTATCATGAATAAAGTTTATGGGGAGTCACCATTAGACATGGTGAGTCACCTATGGGTGAAGAGACACTTTGTAGTGTCACCATTGACTCTATAAATACCCATCTCTTGTTTTACTTTGAGAAAAGTTAAAAAGAATTTTTACAATGGTTTTAGAAAAACAAAAGTGTCTAGAGTCGAGTCATGATTAAGAGCACAAGTAGTTGTCAACATTTGCCGACCGAGTAGTATTGTAGTGCTACTTACTACAAGGCGTGATCGTTGTATCTTGGGAGATGACATCCGTAGAACCAGGAACACCGTATGCGGGGATGAATTGTCTTTTAAGGAAAGAGGAGTACCTCGCCTCGATCAACCAGTACAAGAAAAACGGGTTTAAGCGTCTAAAATCTTAGCAAGAGCTCGAAAATTTAGTCGCTTAAACAGTTTAAGCGTCTAAATTGCAACTGCCAACATTTTTGGCGGCAATAAACATGTGTCCACTATTATTTAGCAACGAAAAAATACACTTAATCGCTAGATCCTTTGTTCAAGTAATTCATAGCAACTAAAATAATGAACATGTAGCTATTGACTTTGAGGCACCGACTCGTAGCAACAACAAAATAAATTGGTTGCTCAAACCTCTCTCAGCAACTAAGTTTGAGCCACAACCAAATATGTTTAATTACTAGATCTTTTTTTCAAGTAACTTATAGCAGCTAAAAGTTGATCATGTAGCTATTCACTTTGAGGCACCGACTCGTAACAACAACAAAATAAATTGGTTGCTCAAACCTCTCTCAGCAACTAAGTTTGAGCCACAACCAAATATGTTTAATTGCTAGATCCGTTTTACAAGTAACTTGTAGCATCTAAAAAAGTGATCATGTAGCTATTCACTTTGAGGCACCGACTCGTAGCAACAACAAAATAAATTGGTTGCTCAAACCTCTCTCGCAACTAAGTTTAAGCCACAACCAAATATGTTTAATTGCTAGATCCATTTTACAAGTAACTTGTAGCATCTAAAAAAGTGATCATGTAGCTATTCACTTTGAGGCACAGACTCGTAGCAACAGAAAATGAATTGGTTGCTCAAACCTCTCTCAGCAACTAAGTTTAGGCCACCACCACATGTTAAAAAATGAATTACTTGAGGGAGAAAGATAGACCATGTGATCAAAATCCATCAACGCTTTATATATAATTCTATCTAGTCATACGGATTGTGATCCGTGTGACTCATTGGAAAAAATTGTATCAGTCAATTTTAGTACGATTATAGTTGGTTATAACACCCTTTTTTGATTATTCTTTGATTATTATTGTTTGAATATTATATATTTTTTTATTAGTAAAATATTCGTATATTTTAATATCGAGGAATATGTATTTATGGAAGAAAAAAATAATAACCTGAGAAAAACTCCAATAAATAATGATTTCCTAAATCTATATTTATATCCGTTGGATCATATATTTTTGGTTTTCTATTGACCAGATAAACAATTTAAGGATCATTGTGTGTGTGTTTTAGACTTAAAAAACGAAAATAATGTTTGTGTTTAAATTACTCTATTTTTGGTCAAATATTTGTAGTTAAGGTCCATAAATGAAAGTAAGTCAAAGCAAAATATTTGTAGTTAAGGTCCACAAAAAATATTTTTTGTGACAATTGAAATATAAGCAACAAAATGATGTTTCTATATGTTGGAAGTTCAATTAAAACACTAAACATATCTAATATGAATACACCCTGAAATTTTATCCAACTAAAATCAATCACATATTATATTCCAATCCTATTGCTTAACTGGAAATATCGGGATTCGAGGTAGTGAGTGAAAAACTAATGTCTAAATTATTAAAATTTATTATCATCTTAAAACATCTCTAATTAAATGATTAGAGTATACATTTTCTTCAATTTACCCACTACAGAAGTAGAAATTACTCTATTGTGTTCTTCCGACCATTACATCACTGATATGCATTTTGGGACCATTGCAACACTACAGGAGTATACATTTAATCGCTAAAAATTATTCTATTGTGTATTAATAACATAATCTGTAACCATACTGCAAGCTGAAAGCCTTCTATGGAAATTGCCTTCATGAATGCATCAAGGCAAAGTATTAGTCATGAATTGAGTTGGGCTAGACTTCCCAGCTGATATCCCAAATTGAGTTGGGCTCCTTCCAAGTTGAAAGTCTTCCTTCGTTTTTAGAATATTAATTATAGGATTTACTTACTTCGCGGACATCTTCAGCATGTCGAGTATATGATAGTGAGAGAAAGTCAATACTGTTTACGCCCCATGTGCGTATCACCTGAAATAGTTATAAATGAAGAATTACGTAAAAGATTATGTAAAATTTAGTAGACTTATAACGTCCCATGTGATATATCTGATGAACTAAGTTAAGACATCATCAAGTGCCACTACTGTTCAACAATGTTGCAGATAGCGGAACCTCTCTACATCCTTTGCTTTGCTATCTACAAGAAGACAAAATAATTGCAGATAGAACAACACTTACTCCTTTATCTTTCTCATTCAAGGTTGGCAAATCAATGTGAACCTGAGAGACATGCAAGGTGAAAAATGCCCCAGACAAAGTAGCTGAGTTCTTTACGACACAGACAACATCAGCCCCCTTCACCTCAGATACCTGCCAAAAAATATTATAGTTGATAAGAAAATGATAGAAATAATTTTAGATCAGACATGAAAAAAACATGGTGCCTTGGCTTAAACTTACGCTCAACTTGAAAGTTTGTATACAAGGGAAACCGACTGAACTTAGAAGTTAAAAGGTAAGATGGAATGAAGGAAGCTAACATTTAACTTAGAGTTCAGTTTAAAATAGCAATGCAACCAGGTAGGTCATTTCTCCAAGTTCTAATTAGCACCTCAGACTTGAAAACCTAAAAAATTATCTTCTCAACAAGAACCATTAACCAACCAATGTCTTACCTCAAGCCAAACAGAAGTAGTTTCACTTCCGGTAAACAGGTATTGACCCATAAAAATTGTGTCTCCGTTTTTCACAGCCTGCATAAAATCCATGTTTTTTGTCAAAATACTTTGTAAATGCAGAGGTATAGTAATGAAATATACTTTGTAAAAGATAACGACATCCCTTCTATCACAATTGATAGGATATGAGGTATAGTAATAAAAATACCTCAAGCACCCAGTAGTCTCCAAATGAACTCCAAATGTTCAACAATACCTCAAGCACCCAGTGGGAAGTAGTGTTCTTCTGCTGGTGCTGGGAACCATGGCAACTGCATTCATTGTCTTGGACAAGCAGCCTAGGAATTGAAATGGTCTTCATGAGATGCAGAATGAATGGCTTGATCTCGAGTAAACTTTTTGAAGCCCAATCTAACACTTTCATTTGTGGATCAACCTTAGACGAGAGAAAACCCATTTAAGAGATGCTAAAGATATATATCCAGGGACAGTAAGAAACTGTGTAAATCATTGAACATAGTTAAAACGATAAAAAAAATTGATACAAAAATCAAGGTTCCTACCCATTTTGCATTGATGCAGTAGCAGATGCTTCACTATTCCCATTTCCCTCAACTCACCCATTACCATTATGAATTCAATCATGTCATGCCTGCAGATTTAGTAAAAGCCAATACATAAATGGAAACAAAAATACACCTTGACAAACAAAATCCATGCATCGATAAAACTGTACCCATAGTTGCAGATCTTAAACAAAGTACAATTTCCAAATAAAAACATAAAATCAAGAAGTGAACACAGATTGTTCTCATTCAAGGAAACATGGAGATGTAAAATAGATCTAAAACGACATCTCTGTAACCATAAATAACATCAAGCATAAAACCAGTAGCCCTTATCAAACCATCAGAAGGTTAGTGACGACATCCGTGGAGGTGATCAAAATGTTCATCATAATTTCCATCACTTTTCAAACCTAAGAAAACATCAGGAGAACAAACCCAAATCAACGCACTTTAGCAGCAACAATGATGCTAAAAAAATCCACAATTAACAACTACAAAAAGCAAAAATCACCAACCACAAATTTCAGTCAAATCTCCACCAAATTCTACCCGAATCACCAGCACCAGCATCACCACCACCAGCATCCATTCTCATAACAAATCCAAGGGTTTCATCACAAGCACTTAACAAATGATGCACCACCACCAACTAAACCCAAAAATTGATCTTACTCCAACCAACCTTATCATCATTATCCCAACCAAATCTTTCACTAATCTCTAACAAATCAGAAACAGGGCTTTTAACATTTTTCCCTGATGAAATTTCATTCCCATTCAATAAAACCTCAGCTAATTCCCATTCAATTCGATCTTTATAAACATGGTCTACTAATACTTGATCAGCTAGTTGGTGTTTACCTTCTCGTGATGGAACCTTAGTTTGGTGATGCGGCTCAAATTGGGAGAGAGAGAAAAGAAAATGTTGAAAATGAAAGAGATAGTTTTGTGAAGGGTTTTGATAAAAAACAGTTAACGGTGGTGATGGTACCTCATACGGATCCTGCTTTGTTTTTGATGGTCCAGATTTTTTTTTGGATGGTCATACGGATTCTGTGTTTGTTTCAATTTTGTGTTAGTTACCATTTTGTGTTAGTTACCATTGTGTGTGTTAGTTACCATCTTACTGAAATAGAAATTTGAAAGGTGGATATTTGATTTCGAATGTCGGCAACGTAACCTAACAAATTTTGGAAATTAAGATTCATCAAAAAAAATGTAAATTTTATAAATTTAAAAGGTGGATAACGATATAGGGTTCCATGAACCCTGAACTATGAAACTATGATTTCAGCAAATAAAATGTAAATTTAAAAGATTCATTTTTTTCATCGATCTAACAAATCTAACGATATGAAACTATGATTTCACCAATCTAACTAAAATTCACTCAACTTTTTATCGAACCGACTTGAATACATTCAATTTCGATCGATCTTACTCAAATTATAAATCAAAGTGGAATTGAATAAAATTCAATAAATCAAAGTGAAATCGAGTGAAATTGATGAAAAATTGATATAATTTGAGTAAGATCGATCAAAATTAAGTGTATTCTAGTCGGTTCGATGAAAAATTCAGTGAATTTTAGTGAGATTGATGAAGTCATAGTTTGATATCGTTAGATTTGTTAGATCGATAACAAAATGAAT
>JAJJMC010003761.1:725903-757450 GCA_023531435.1 Papaver californicum | reverse complement strand
TCATAGTTTGATATCGTTAGATTTGTTAGATCGATAACAAAATGAATAAGTTTGATTGAGATTGAATAAAATTCAATAAATCAAAGTGAAATCGAGTGAAATTGATGAAAAAATGATATAATTTGAGTAAGATCGATCAAAATTGAGTGTATTCAAGTCGGTTCGATAAAAAATTGAGTGAATTTTAGTGAGATTGATGAAATCATAGTTTGATATCGTTAGATTTGTTAGATCGATAACAAAATGAATAAGTTTGATTGAGATTGAATAAAATTCAATAAATCAAAGTGAAATCGAGTGAAATTGACGAAAAGTTGATATAATTTGATTAAGATCGATCAAAATTAAGTGTACTCAAGTCGGTTTTATACAAAATTGAGTGAATTTTAGTGAGATTGATGAAATCATAGTTTGATATCGTTAGATTTGTTAGATCGATAACAAAATGAATAAGTTTGATTGAGATTGAATAAAATTCAATAAATCAAAGTGAAATCGAGTGAAATTGATGAAAAATTGATATAATTAGAGTAAGATCGATCAAAATTAAGTGTATTCTAGTCGGTTTTATACAAAATTGAGTGAATTTTAGTGAGATTGATGAAAATCATAGTTTGATATCGTTAGATTTGTTAGATCAATAACAAAATGAATAAGTTTGATTGAGATTGAATAATATTCAATAAATCAAAGTGAAATCAAGTGAAATTGATGAAAATTTGATATAATTCGAGTAAGATCGATAAAAATTAAGTGTATTCTAGTCGGTTCGATAAAAAATTGAACTAATTCGAGTGAAAGTGGGGAAATTGACTTTGGGTTTCAACTATTAGGTATAATTGACCGATAACAAGCGAAATTAAGTGAAATGGGAGGAAATTCGATTTGACTTAAACTGGATAAATCAATTGAATCTTATAAAAATTAAGTAAGGTCGACCGACATATTGTGAAATTATCATGGAATTAACATAAGGTTAGTGATATCGAGCGATATTAGATAAAATTAATATATCATAGGTGAAATTGACTAAACTCGATAAACATTCGATTAAAATATCCTCAATCAGTAAATTGATAGGTTACGAGTAAAATTGACTAAGATCGGTGGACATTCAGTTAAAATGATGGATAATTGGAGAAAACAATGGATTTTTTATGTCTTAATGACCTTTTCCGCTAAGTCGAAATGTTTACTAGAGCTCTATCGTCGATAACAATATCCAAATTAATTTATATATATTCTATGGATTTTTTCGTACTAAATTTTGATAATAAAATTAAATGCACTAATTCGTTTTAGCACAAAGAAAATCACACATATTTCTCACATCAAAATTCAATAAAATCCAATAAATCAAAGTGAAATTGATATAATTTGAGACTCTTTATAAATTCGTTCGGGATCAAAGAGGTATATACAGTGATGATATTGCAGATGCTTCAATTTTCTATTGCAGATGGTATTTATTGTTCCTGTGCTTCATTGGTACGAGTCTAGAATCTAAATTTTGTAAAAAAAAATTGGTGTTATTTTTTCGTTATTTTAAAATCTGTTGAATCTAACCTAACCTATTTGAATTACATTCATACAAACGGTCTTAATCTTGGTGCTGATGATTATGATATTGTATTTGGTTGGTGTTGATATGCCTTGAATCAGTTCAGTCGTTTACCGGACTACGGGGAGTCCGAGGGGCAGAGCCCCTCGGCGGTGGTCTTGCTGACCGGTCACTGAATCTGTTTTCTAGTCGGATTAGGGTTTTCCGTTATCTAGTTAGATTAGGATTTTCTTTCTCTATTATTGTTCTCGTTTGATCTCTTGTTACAACAATTGGGATAATAATTATGTTGATATAATTTGAGTAAGATCGATCAAAATTGAGTGTATTCAAGTCGATTTGATTACAAATTGAGTGCATTTTAGTGAGATTGATGAAATCATAGTTTGATATCGTTACATTTGTTAGATCGATAACAAAATGAATAAGTTTGATTGAGATTAAATAAAATTCAATAAATCAAAGTGAAATCGAGTGAAATTGACCAAGGTCAAATAAGGTCGATGGATATTTGATAAAAAAATGAGAAAAATCGATCAAAATTGACCTAGTAGAGTGAGTTCGCTACAAAATTGAGGTAATTTTAGTGAGATTGATGAAAATTGAATGAAGTCAAGTGAGATTGACAAAACATTGAGTGATTTTTAGTGAAATATAACAAAATCAAGTGAATTCAAAATAGATCGAAGCTTAGTTAGTGAGTTCAAAATCAATATTGATTTACCTTGTCTGATCCCATATAATATTCATTAACCTCGCTCAGTATTGCTTAATCTTATTTAGTATCCTTCAATCGAACTTGATTTTAGTTGATTGCATTAAATTTCTCTTAAGGTGTTCACTTGTTTCACTCAATTTCACTTCAAATTAGTCAGTCTCGTTTAATTTTGCTCTTTAAATATTACTCAATTTCACTTAAATTGTTTCGATCTCATTTAGTTTTATCATTTGTGTATTAACATGTTGACATTTTGGGTAAATCGTATCTATTGCTTTGAGGGATCATGAAGCAAAATTAAAACACCACAAGTTGAATTGTTTCAAAATAAACATTTATGTATAATCAAAGGTCGATAAAAATATCCCCAATCATTATTTATTTTTTACTATTCTTTGTTTTTCTATATCTAAGGTTGATTAATAAACCTAACATACGAGTTCATAAAATGATGGATAAGTGGATAAACTTATGAAATCGAAGAGAAATTGAGTAAGGCCAATTAGCAACATATAAGATTGATTTAAAAAAAAAGATAAATAAAATTAAAGAGATTATGTATTGAATTGTATTGAATTCTCAATCACTTCCAAATAATTTGAGCCATTGAGAGACGTATTCTTTATTGGATGTTCTAGTTATGATCCGTATATAAAAAAGATGTTAATTTTGGTCCGTCAGATTCGTGATCCGTATGAGCATAAGATGTTAATTTTAAACCGTCAGATTAACGATCCGTATGAGTAGAAGATGAAAAATCTAGAACCATCCGATCAACCTAAAATTTTAATCTTAAACCGTCATATGAATCAAACCCTATTTGTTTTATATATTGACCACGAAGTTCCCTTTATTTACATTTAGTACCCTTAGATATAAACACCCCAACCCTAAATTATTTCATCACTTCTCATTTTCAGCGCCTCCTTCTCTCTGCCTCACTCACTAAACCTCTCTGCCTCCTTATCGAATCTCTTTTTGTTTCTTACTGCAATCAAACTACCTTCATCCAAAGTTCATCCAGAAAAAGTACAATCGTTCAGCTATTGGCTCGTTTCTATGAGGTTTAGATTTCCCTTCCTTCAAAAATTCCAGTTTATGTATCACAGTGAAGGTTGTTTACTTTATTTTTTGTATTTCATCTTCAACAGCCGACCAGAGGCCGCATAACTGTAGCAGGAGAGGATGTACGAACATTTAGTAAGAGTGAATGGGCTCGTGTAGTCTCTATAGTAAACCAGGTTGCTTCCTCAGCACTCACCCTTTTTGAATCATTGCATTTGATTTTTGATTTTCAGACTTTCAGTCGTCTATTCGTTGCTCTAGAAGTTACTGTTAAAACTTATTTACGTACAATTTGATGCAGGAACCAGTTATATTCTCAGTTTTTGTTGGAGAAAACATCACATACGGCCTCCAGATGACAATGTTTCCAAAGAAGATGTTTGATTAGGGAAGCCTAGGATGCGAATGCACATGACTTCATTATATCCCTTCCACAGGTTTATTCTCTTTGGGTTTTTTCCCTATTGTTTTTCAGCATTTTCATGCTTTAATACTCTTAAATTTTATTTTTGCAAGGGTTACGGTACACAAGTAGGTGAGTGTGGAGGCTTGCTGAGTGGTGGACATAGACTGGTAACATAGAGAATTTTGTTCTTTTATCATGAATTTGGTGACTTCTGTTTTGCGGTATTTAACTTGGCATTTGCAGAGAGAAGCTACACGGCTAACTGCGTTCAAGCAAAAATCTAGTCCTATAAATAATCCTTGGAAGGATTTGGTGATTATAATTCCCTCCCAAGTGAACTTTGGATTAGGAAATAAAGCCTAAAGAACTTGAGAAACATAATGCACAAGTGAGCAAAGAGTGGAGTATCATACCAAGACGTCAAGGTCGTCCCACCCTGGTACGATATATTTATAACCTCTAAAACATGTTGTTCATCACTCAAAAGATGTAATTTGGGAGTATTCATAGATTGTGTACACCAGCTGTGACATTTAACATTAATTGGATATGAGTGTTCCATTTTCAGGCTTCAATCCAACCTAGTGGTACCGTTACAATTGAGCATCGGAATCTCCAAGGGCGGAACAGATCCTTAATTGGGTCAATAACAACCAGTAACTTCATTGATCCTCAGGTGCAAATTTTAGTTGTTTACTTTATATTTTTGTGGCAAATTTTATCTGGGTACTAGAAAATAGATTCCTTTCCGGCAGGCACTAAATTTTTGCACTCACAATGGACAGTTACTGAGTCTTTATCCTGCTAGGATTAACTTATATCTTTGCCTACCATTTAGAGATTGTTTCACAGCATGAATATATTTCTTTTATCTATAGGAGATTGTTTTTATTAGTGCGGTAAATTGGAGGTTCAGGTTCAGTTCTAGAGCCTTGAAGTTGGATAAGAGTCTGTAGGATATTATTTTTCAACTTCATGCGTTCATTTCTTTTATGATGAATTGATGATGTTTGCTTATCGAATAACCGAATAGTCTACATGTGAATAAAAAGACATGGATATGAGCTTGGTCTGTTGTTTGAAGGGGGAAGTGCATTTAATAACAATGCTTCATTTAAGTATTATGTGTGTAATATATTTATTTTTTAAGCATCCTTGTCATCTCCATGTCATTAAGTGCACCATTAAATGTGCTGGTGGTAGGTGTAAACTAATCGGTTGCCTGTTTTTTTATAATGTTTATGCAGTCTGAAATGAACCGGCTGAGTGAATAAGTACGTCTAGGCGAAGTGAACTATACTCCCGAAGAAATATATTCAAAGGTTGTTGATCCCCGTCGCTATGGGGCCAAGCGTCCTCGTAAGTCAAAAGTCGCTTCCGGCAGCTTCACCTTATACGAAAGAAATGAAGCCCAACTTGCTGCTCTCAAAAAACAGCTGCTGACTATTTTTTGGTGTTCATTTTGTGTACTCAGCAAGACTTATACTGCTGACTTTTTTTGGTGTACAAAGTATGTGCAGTATATGTTTTTTGTTCTTTTGGGAAGTGAAACTACACATTATGATGATACAAGAACCATCAACTTTATATGTATTTTGGTTCTTGTTGGGTATGTGTATGAAACAATATATTGGGTTGTGCTTTTTGTGGGATACTCAAATGAAATATATATATTTCTAATTATCTAATCTTCTTAATTAGATGTTTTCATTTTAATTATATCAACCTTAGTTATAACTTTTTTTAATTGTAATTAGATTTTCGGATTATTTAAATAAAATGAGCAAAAAATTTGAGTAGCTTAAATACTCCAGCAACCAACTTTAAGCCAATTAAAAATCTGAATTCTAAAATAATTTGGAAGCTCAAAAATTTAAACAATCAACTTGAGTAAAAACTTCGATACCTTCAAAGTTTAAGCAACCAACTTCAGGACAATCAAAAGTAGAAATCGCTTGTAGCAAGCAAAATCACTTGATCGTTTAAAATTTTAACCAAGTAAAATCAGGTTTAGTTGTTCCATGTATCTTCCAACTAGGTAGTTTAATAGCTCCTAAGTCACAAGCTGCTTCTAGAGAGTAAAAAATTTTGTACCTCAAAAGCTTGAGCAACCAACTTCAGGTCAATCAAAATCATAAATCACTTTTACCGAGCAACATTTTTGATCGCTTAAAACTTTAACCAAGCAATTCCATAAATAGTTGCTCCATGTATCTATCAACTAAGTAGTTTAATTGCTTTAGAATGATTGGTATATCTGAAGCGATTGATATGTTACTTGCTATATTGGTTGGTCTAGATGTTAAGCGATCAAAATTTTACTTGCTCCATGTTAGTTGGTCTGATGTTAAGCAATGAGTAAAACACTCGCTTTAGGTAAGTTGGTTTATTATTAGAGCGATTGCATGGTCGCTCAAGGCTTTGAGATACATGGCTTTGGGCAACCAACGGAGCGAGTGCCACTTTTAATCGCTATAATGGTTATAGCGACTTAAAATGGGCTTTAAGCGACTTAAAACGACATGTCGCTTAAACCCGTTTTTCTTGTAGTGAACTAAATCCGATAAGTATTCTAACTTTCTTTTTTATGGTTTTCTATTTTTCGGATCATTATAATTTCCGAAAAATCGAAACACATATTTTTGCAACAAGATATTAACAAATATGTTAAATGGTTAAGGAATTAATGAAAAAAAGATTATACCAAAGAAAATTTTAAAATAATTAATCTGGTTAAATAAAAATTAATCCAAATATTTACCCTTAATTCTCTGAAAAACTTGATACCAAAATAAAATTTTGGTCAAAACCTGGATACCAAACTAGGAATAGTTATAAGTTTTAAAGTTCCCTAAGAGCATCCACAATGGGACGAGTAAAACCTGGACCAAACCCAAATATACTCTTTGGTCGACCCAAAATGAATCACAGTTGGGGGATTATATTTGGGTTATAGTCCAGACTTTTTACTGTTTGGGATCAAAAGTGGTCCGAAAGCTGGACGAAAATCGAATTTGGTAGAGCGTGAAGGTAGCAGTGTGTTTCGTGACAGGCGTGAAGTTTGCGTGCGTCTCGTGCCAAGCGTGAAGGTAGCAATGTGTCTAATTAGAAACAACTCAAAATCACGCATGTGCAGGCGTTCACATAAGCGCACGCCCCATTGGACGCATACTTCGCGTGCGCTTGATGTTGCGGCATTAACCAAACTTACGCCCGACGTAGGCGTTAACTAAACATACACCTGATGTAAGCGCTCACCACTTTACGCCTGTGTATGGGCGTTAACCAATTTTACGCCTGTATATGAGGGGCGGTGGTGTACAACACTGTCTCTTGTAATATTATCGTTGTTGAGATTCTCACCGTTATTTACCGTTGAGATTCTTACCGTTGTAAAGGCTATTTTTTGTATTACCTATATATATATAAATTGGTTGAGAATTTCATCTACTACTAACCCATTTCATTTGATTTGTGTACAAGAAAAAATTCCCTAGATTCATATATCTGTCTTTCAAACCAGTTAGAATTATGGCACCAAAACCACGAGGTCCAAATTTTTCTACATTTGAAGATGTAACGATGTGTAGAATTCATTTATCAATATCTCAGGATTCTAGTGTTGGATACGATCAATCAGAAGAAAATTTATGGTCTTGCATCTTAGTTGGGATGAACGAAGCCATACCTACAATGCCGAAGCGCACTTGGACCTCCGTTCAGTAACGATTTCAGGGTATAAGTAAAGATGTGGCGCTTTACTCTGTAAAACAGGCGGAAGTGGAACGTGAACACCATACTAGATGGGACCCCGAAACAAAGGTAAGTACTCATTTAATTTTTGTTCCAAAATAATTATTTTGAATCGTATATCGTCTAATAAACTTTTTTTAAAACAACAACAAATTGAAGAAGTAATGAAGATTTTCAAGGAAGCTAATGGTGACAAAAAATTTAAGCATGAAGAGTGCTACGCTATTATGTTAGAAAATATCTATTCACGACGATCGACAATTGTTTTTGATTCATCACAAGCTGAGGAAGATTCTGAGAGTGGCGAGGAAGACCGGGAAAGATAGGAAACAAGTCAAGACTATTCCAGTGGCGATGAAGAAATAGGAGATATACCTAACACATATAACCTTCAAATGGGGAAAAAAGAGACGAAACAACAAAAGAAAACAGGGAAATCAAAATCCAGTATCCAAGAGGAAATGATGGAAATAATTATTAAAGAGAAACAAAACTTCAACACAATTAACAGAGAACAAATAAAAATGAAGATAGCGCAGAGAGAGTCCGAGTTTGCAGCAAAACTAGCCGAGTCTTCGGCAAAGTTTGCGGCAAAACAAGCTAGGAAAGAAAAACTTGACGCAAAGAAAGAAGCAGACGAACGAGTTTCGCATAATGATGATGGATGTCTTCGGGTTGGATGCCGTAGCGAAAGAGTACATCGAACTTAGAAAGACAGATATTTTGCAGAGAAGAAGAAGTCAAGCTTAAACCGTTCTCGGATTAGCTGAAACCTTAACTATTATGATTATTAATGGATTGGCAGCTTTAGTTTCTACTTTTAGGATTTATATTTTAATTTCTTTGAATTGTGTTAAGAGGTTAAAATTTCCAGTTTAGTATTTTAATTTCCAGTTTAGTTTTGAACTAATAGTGTTAATTTAAATGTCAATAAACTTCCAATGTACTTGTTGTTTGAATTAATGAAAACTTTAAATTTCGAGTAATTAAGTTAGTCAGATGAAAACTTAAGCCAATGACTCTTTTTTTCGCATTAACATCAAGGAATATTTATATAAAAAGAGATCACTGAATAATTGATGTTAGTTTTTATTAATTGATGTATTGCATACGCCAGAATGACAACACGATAAAAGACTAGACACTGTAAATATTGTCCTATCTACTCGTCTCCTACATGAGTTGACAAGGGAGATTGTTTAAATTTTTAAGATTGACGAATTAAATAATTGAAACGTTGGATCACACTGAATAAACTGTTATTATGGACCCACCAGTCTCGAAAAAAAGAGACTCGTCACTTCTTTCTATATCATGTTTTAGTCATTGCACGCGGACCATACACCTTTCATAATTAGGCGTCCACAGTCTTTCTAGGCATCCATTTAATAGATTATTATTAATTACCCACTAGGATGGAACAGAACAGAGTCATCACTTCTTTCAATATCATGCTTTAATCTTTTATTGAAATTTGAAGAATTATTTCCATTTAAAAAAGGCCCTATATATACCCATTCGTTCCCACTTCGAAACCAAACCTTCCACACTTCAAATAACTTAATTGAAAGATTATTTTTATTTCTACGTTTTAGAATTATGGATGACCATAATTTTAGTATTAATGTTGATAATTTTACCATAGAGGAAAATTTATCTCTTTGTAGAAACTTAGTATTATATTATTCATCAAGGGGTCATGAACGTCGGATGAATGGTTCAATGAGCATGGAATGGTTAGAACATATCCATGCTAACTTCTGTAATGAAACCGGTAACCCCAATAACCGGAACAAAACAGGTTTTTTTTTTTGTCGATTTCATGAAATAGGAAGGGCAATACTAGAATTTTCTACTTTAACCGCTAAGGTGAATGAAAGAAGAATTAAGAATGAAATTGATGACGAAGTTGTTGCGATATCTATGGAGGAATGGAGAAGATTGAAAGGTTCAGATTTTAGGTACCAACCTCATTTCGAGATCCTAAGGGTGATAGAAAAATATAACCTTTTTGTGTTGATTGTTCTTCGACGATGTCAAGATCGTCATCCAGAGTTTCGTACCACTCGTTAAAGGTTTAATTATAGGTTTTATGGGTATATCTCTTTGTAAACCCTCACAAGACATAACTAGTCCATTGGGGCCACCTAATGGTTTAAAATGAGATATCTTAACATCTAGTGATGTATTGTTGTTCTGAATAAGTGATATTGGTTATTTATGATACTTCCGTTAATTTATTCATTATAAAATAGATTACGCTGGTGCAAGTACAAATAAAAAAAAATTGTAATAGTTAATTAAAACCCTAATTCACTTTCGTAAGAAACACGATTAGACTTAGCATGTGTAAACAAGCCTTTTTGTTGTCTTTAGAAACTAATAACACTCATCAAATTCAAATTGTTTTCCTTTTTGTTCATTGTACTTTACTTTTGCTAGTCTCTCCTGCAACATACTAACTTTAAAATCAGTAATATGATTAAAAGTAAAAAAGACGTGGAGAGTGAAGTGAAGAAGATGTGAATTTATAGGGACAACCAAAAAAGAGCCGTTGCAAAAGTAAATTTTTATAAAAACATATTTGTTGAGTTCCAATGACTCATCTATCAGTTACAACAAAGCATATTGATAATACAAGAGATAAAAAGTAATCATAAACTCACTTTCACAGGCATTGCGGCTACACTTAGCATGTGCAGCAATCCTTTAAACCCCTAGGTGCCCCTAGCGGATGAGTGGTGTCTCGGGAGGGTTTACAAGAGATATACCCACAAAACCTATCTGCATGGTTTCGAAAATGTTATCTGTTTCCAAATCCGACCATAAGTGTTCGATCAAGTCATTTTGCAAACGAATATGCATATCTTTGTTGTGTTCTGCACGTCGGCGTTGCTCAACTCTCATTCTCGAAAGTTCAGCACTATGTTGTCTCGATATATTTACCAGTGCATGGTTGCAGCGTTGATCATATTCATGTGGCCAATCACCGGGTAGACGCTCATCCTCCACTATCATATTATGTAAAATAATAACAATTTTCATGATATATGCAAGCACGTCTGGATTCCACATTCTTGCAGGTTGCTTGACGATGGAAAATTGATTTTGCAGTACACCAAAGCCTCGCTCTACATCTTTTCGGCAACCCTCTTGCATTGCTGATTTTTTTGGTTTTTTCTTGGAATTTGGATAAATAGACATCACAATAGTAGATATCTATGGATATATACCATCACCAAGATAATATCCCATATCATATGGATGTCCGTTTACCACAAAGTTCACTGGTGGTGCTTTTCTGTTGATAAGATTTTTTAAAATATAAGAACGGTTCATCACATTAGTATCATTGTTTGAACCGGGCATACCAAAAAATGCATGTCAAAACCAGATATCATATGACACCATTGCCTCAAACATAATACTTTTTCTCCCTTTGTACGTAGTGTAATCCCATGATTCCGCCGATGGACATTTATCCCATTTTCAATGCATGCAATCTACACTACCTAGCATCCCTGGAAATCCCCTATCTTTGTTCTCTTTAAGTAACAATTCAACATCACGCTCAGTTGGTGTGCGCAAATATTCTTTCTAATACAAATGCACAATCGTCTTACAGAACCTACGAGTTGCTTCCAAAATAGTGGTTTCTCCAATGCGTAAGTACTCATCTATTGCATCGGCCGCACATCCATAAGCTAACATTCGTATTGCTGCTGTAACTTTCTGATGAGGGGTTAGTCCAGGAACGCCACAAACATTTTTTTTTTGAATAAAATAATTATTTATAGCTACGACATCTCCAAATATACGGTTGAACAATTTTCGTCGTATTCTAAATCTTCTACGAAATATATTAGGTGGAAACGTATGGTTTCTGCAAAATTAATCTTTCCAGAGAAGTATTGCACCGGCCTCACGTTCTCTTGGTATTTGGATACGAGTATGAGGCCAGTTCATACTTGAAACGATTAATACCAAAGTGATTGCTTGGTTATTTTGGCTCAATGCAACTAAATTCTCGTCTGATGAGTACAAAATATTATTATCATCATCACCAGATGAAAAAGAAGAAGAAGAAGAAGAAGAAGAAGAAGAAGAAGAAGAAGAAGAAGAAGAAGGAGGAGGAGGAGGAAGAGAAGAACAAGAAGCATAATAGTCAGTGTTATTCTCATAGTATGCCATTGGTTGTTGATGTTTTCAGTTTTGGTTTGTATAATTGGAGAATCGAGTGTTCAATTTATATGCATATTAAGATAAGTCTTTGAGTATTGATATGACTACACACTTTTGGTATTTTAAAAATTAACTGAGTAGAGGCAAGTAGGGTGAATAGAGGCATCAAACATAAGAAATGTCGGTTGAGAGGACAAAACCAAGCAGATAAAATACAAAGAAAAAATTAAAATAATTTTTTGAAATGACAATACAAAGCAGATATAAAAGACAAAGCAAAGATTAAAAATATCTTTTGAGATGACAACACAAAGCAGATAAAAGACAAAGCTAAGCTATGAAAAGTCTTTTGAAATGACAATTCCAATCAGATAAAAGCTAAATCAAAGATAATAAATGTATGTTCAAATGACAATACAATGCAAATGAAAGACTAACCACCCGTATCTTGATTCCCAGGCGCCGATTGTGGTGGCATAAAAGAAGGCAAAGATGTTCTCCATGTGTAGTTAACTGATGGCATTGATGATGATGATCCCTGAGCCATTGTATTCCACCTTTATGGTGACATAGTTTGAGAAAAAGTACCAAAGCCAAGAGGTGGTTGTTGCGTACGAAAATAGGCCAGTTGTAACTCCAAATTGTTGTTGTGAATTTGTAGTCCCCGTATTTCTTCATCTTTTGCCATGATAAACTCCATCCTCTCCTTCGTTTCATTTAATAAATTTATGAAACTCTTACGTAAAATCGACATATTGTTGAACCAGACCATAAGCTTCGACCTGTTATGAAAAAGATAAATCACATTATTACGTATTTTTATGTACTTAAAAAAATAAGGTTTGTGGTATACTTACGTATGATAATTGTTGTTGAGGCGGAATGGGTACATGTTCATCAAGATCTTCAATGTTGTGTTTAATACGGTCACCAGCATACCCGTATGTTTCGACCTCCCAATTGACTTTGGTGGCATATTTCTGCAAGTTAGTTGCATGTCGCTAATACTCAATATACAAATCATACGTAACAACATGCACTAATTCCGCTGCATCGACCAAATCGTTTTCCCTCAGCTGATTTGCTTTGTCATTGTTGAGGTTGACAATACGAGTAGGTGGGTTCCTGGGAACGCAAACATTATAATGGTTTTTTCTCCAACACCGTTCTCCGAGGTACACGTTATGATGTGCAAAGAAAATAACTATCAAAAAATAAAGAATATCCAAAAATCCAAGAAAATAAAGAACAATGTTATCAAAATAAATTATCAACTCACAGTGCCTAACCAAGAAAATATAACCCTTTTGTCTGAGAGCTCTGATGCTTTCCGTCCAACATCAGTGTCAAGGACTAAGATGGCGAAATCTCACGATCGCCAGGTCACGTCGTCTACAATCAGCTGATTAAGACAAGTCCTAGGGCGAACAATATCAATATTTTTCCTTCTTGTACCCTTCCATCGAGAATTTATAGGCCACACTGCTTCACTATCACTCGTTGGGTTCTTTGGTCGACATATGCCCAAATATTCGTACCCCCAAAACTACTCCGTCAAGGCAACCAACCAAATAAATCAATTACCAACAAATAAACATTTAAAGGAACTATATATAGAATTAATAAATTTACCTCTAATATTTGGAAGGGTCCGGCTAGTGACTTTTGCCCCCTGCCAGATGCGCCGAGTCCCGAATACAGTTTCGCAAAAGCACCACCACCCCAGTCATAATTGCCAACTGCATTAAAATCCTCAAAAGCAGCTAATCATCCAGCATCAATATAGTTTTTGGCATTCAAAATGAAAAATTGTCAACATACATATAAAATGGCCACTCTCTCAGCAAGTATGTTGTCATCGTTAGACGCAACCAACGTTCCTGGATCAAAATATGTGCTCAAAAATACAGCTGTAATTGCATCTGAAACCCACTGCGCGGGGATATGGTCTCTTTTATAAACTTTATTATCTTTTAGTTTTGGAAAAACATGCTCATGGACATATTCAAATTGGTACTTGGCCGGGTCATACGGAATATCATTCCCAACACCAATACTTAGTCCTGTCAACATGACCCAGTCAAGCGGTGTGAACCCCATCTCACCAAAGGAGAAGTGAAAAGTGTTCGTTGTATTCCTAAAAATGCTCAACAAGATAGTAAATCAGTGCATGTAACGAATCTACTACATCCATGGTCAATAAAAGGTCATATCCTTCCTTTTCAATAAGGTATTTAACCTTAGGGTTGTGTTTGATAATACCTGCATAGGTCTGAATGACCGATTTGAGGGAACCACGATGTAAATACTTGAATTTTGAATCGGTTGAATATGTAATATTTGTCAAAACGTGACTCTGAGCATCTTCCACGACATTATAGTTTGCTAACCCGGGAACAAAGACCATATCTTCAGTAGTAGGGTCTACTTCTGGATCCTCAACAATTTTAGCTTTCTTGTTCCTCTTTTTTTGACCAACGAATCTCGCCGTACATTGCTCAACATCTGTGCAAACGGTACATACAAGTTTCAAAATTAAGAGTAATCCTCACAATGCGCAAATATAAAACTCTACAATAATCCATAAATCCACAAAAAATACAAATTTCATCATTTAAAAAGTAATCCTCTAAACAAATAATCAACTCTCCAAACATTCATATGGTAAAAATAAATACAAATTGCATCGTGAAAAGAGTAATTCTCTAATTAGATAATCAAATGTACAAACATTCATAAATCATCCAAAATACAAAATTCATGATTCACAAAATAGTCCACTAATCAAATTATCAACTCTACAAAAATTCATCATAATTCTATAATTCTATAATTCCGTAAACATTCATTAGAAAGGAACATAAACATTAATAACTCCAAAATTCGATAAACATTCATATCAAATCAATTAATCAAACTTAAAATTAACCACAACTCAACTCATATTAATCAAGAACTTAATCAATTCTAAATTCAAATCAATTAATTCTCATCAATTTTTTAAACCCAATTTACAACTTCCAAAACCCTAGAATTAAACTCAATTACAAAATTACAAATTACAAAACCTAATATGTTTGTTTCATAATCATATGCTTAATCTTTAAACATATATATACAAATTTAATTAACAAACATTACAATAAATCATAACTAAACCTGTTTAAACATATGAAATTCATTAAAATTCATGTAAATAGTTTGAGTTATACCTTTGTCTTGAGATAAACCTAACTTGGTAAGCTTTGTTTATTTGCTGATAGAGTATTGCTACCGTTTTTCAATCGGAAAAGAGGTTGAGAAGAAGAGAGGAGGGTCAGTTGGAGGGTTCAGTTGAGTTGAAGTAGTAGGCGGAAGAGAAGAACTGATCCTAGAAGCCTCCGCCTGATGAAAATAAACGCGTAATCTTAGATGAACGTTTCTCCTCCAGGCGTTAGTATAGGTTACCACTCCATAACACGGGCGTTAGCCTAAGTGAACGCCCACCAAAACTTGCACACGCTTACTCTGCATGAGACAAACTTTAACTAAACTTACGCCCTAAAGACGAGCGTATCCATAATGTAACGCCACAACATGCGTTCATCTAAACATACGCCTGTCACTTGGGTGTGACGTTACGCGTGCGTCTACCCATCAGGCGTTGTTCTAGGCTACATCTCCCACCGAGCGTTCATTCAGCGTCCGCCCCAACCAATCCTTCACTAAGCATACACCCATCCAACAGACGTATCCTTATATATACGCTCAACACCAAACATAAATTATGTTTTTGCCTATTTAAAGTTTAGTCTCTCACAGTTATATTTTATCACAAAATATAACTAAAACAATTTAATTTTTAATCTTTAATTTTACTTTTTAATCCACTCATAACCGTGAAGCGGGATTCGAACCCCCGGTCTTACTATGCAAGACTTCGGTTTTCAAGACCGACTCTTTCAACCGCTCAGACATCCATCCAAGGAATTTACTCTTGCAGATAAATCTTTATAGTTGGGATCTTCCTGTCCCTTTTCTTGATGGGCGAATGACGGGGATTGAACCCGCGGATCATGGATTCACAATCCACTGCCTTGAACCACTTGGCTACATCCGCCCCGTAACTCCTAAACTTTAGCGCGTCAGTGGAGGAGGAGAAATTCATTGATCGATGAAATTGGATCTTAGGTCGGGACTGACGGGGCTCTGATCAGACGGCACTTTGGAACTATAAAACTCAGCTCGACGTAACTCTATAAGACTTGAAGTACACTTACAAGGGTGGATGATTACAATCATCTTCCAATAAAATAATTCTCCAATTATGAACCTTCTAAAGAAAGATCCAAGGTGGATTCATTTGTATCCACAGGAATTAAATTCCCGTTTAATAAGTCATTAGATTGTGAAACAGATGTTTGATTGTATGTATCTAAATCTCGATGACTATCGGTTAAATCAATAAATACAAACATATCATGTTAAGTTATCATTACGACACATATTAAGAAAATAAAACATGTTAAGTTATCTTTACGACAAACATTAAAATAACTCATCTTCATTTTTTTTTTGATGTTTACAATTATATTTAACGCGTTTCCACATTTATCCGGCAAAACTTAAAATATACTCTTTCTGTTTTTAGAAAAATAATAATAATACTTTTCTAGAAACGGGAAAGAATATTACATTAAATTTGTGATGATAAAATAAAAGTTAAAAGGATTCCGTGGACGAGAAAACTATAACCAAGTGTTTACCACTAAAAATTAATGATTATGTCAAATCCTTGATAATTTTATTTTAAGAAAATAATTATTAGTTAGATGAGGACACCAATGACCGATTCATAGAATCATATATACTTTGCAAAAGAGAGCGGATTTAGAGGGGAGCCAAACCTATAAGGAGGACTTCTGATTCTACAGTAGCCCAAAATAGTTATATAGCGGATATTATCATAATATAATATTTTGAGAATTGGACCGGACATCAAACCAGAAAAATTATAAGTTAGGATTATATGGTTTAATCAATGGTTTAAATCGGGATTACTGGATTAAACGTATAAAATTATAGATATATACCTTATAAAATATAGATATAAAAATATTTACCCGTAAATAATAAGTTTTTTATGTATTAAATATATAAATATCCTATATTAGATAAAATATAATATAAGTTGGTAAAATGGTTAACAACTTTTGCTTTAGTTTAATAGATCACAAATTCGGTTTTTGGAAAAATTGTTGGATTAATGATTAACCAACCCAAAAAGTAGTTAGATCACTGGTACATCAGTCCAACTGGACGGTCTAAGCTGGGACTCAGAATATTATTGTAAGTGTTGGATCTGCAACAATAAAAATACTAAACAGAAGATGTTAACGTTAATAAAATTTCATAATTGATTTGCACACACAGGACAGAACCACCTGCTCAGTAAATTGTCCTTAACACATAGTCCGCGGGTACTCCTCAAGAATGAGAAATGTTATACCCCCACGACGGAGATGTGTCCAGGATAGAACTGTCAGTTATGACTAGTATAAGCACAATACTAGTCACCCACTCAAACGAACTCAACAACAATTGCAGAAGAGAAGTAAACATGCAAAACGTAAAACAAAGCAGGAAGAGGGGAAAGAAGGAAGGATAGTAGCTGCTTCTGGTGTAAGTTGAAATGAAGAAGTCGTTTTTCTTTTATAGGCAGAGAAAAGTGAATAGATGTAATGGCAATTGAATAATACTCAATCCGTGCATGAAGCACGAACATAAATTTTGAAATGGAATTAAAACGGGCAAATTTAAATCAATTCAATTCAACCAATTTTTTTAGTAAGTATAATATATTCCGCCGGGTCAGATGCCCTCCACATTAAAAATAAAATTTAATTTAATTTTAAATTCTTTAAGGAAATAATTCAAAAATATTTTGTCCAAAAAGATAAGTCTTGGTTGACCCGTACCCGTACCCGACCGACCGGAAGGCGGCGTGCATGCTTCGGTGCGAAGCACCGCGCGTGTGTGAAATGTATGGTTGCACCAACTAGCCCATAGCCTAAGTCCTCTCCCATACACAAAAGTGTGTTAACCCCTAGGGGGCCTCCCTTAGATGCAAATTTTTAAGTAATATGGAGAGGTAACATCTTTAGTTTCACCTGTGTGGGACTAAAGGTTCATTCACAAATAATAAAAAGGAACTAGTTTCCTTAATGACTTTTTGGTTATAAATTCCAATTTATCCAAGCCCAAAAACAAAACAAGTAAACCCATTTTCTCCAACAGTAATACAGTGATAAAATCATTGGTCGAGGATATCAATGATCTTTAGGTTCGGATACCACTAGCTATCCTCGGATTGCATCCTCCATATATTTTTATCTTGACTCTTTCCACTCCAGCGAGCCATTTAAGTAAAAGGTATGGCCGTTGTCACACTCGTTTATCAATGGAGACAAACAACAGACAAACCCTACCTTTGTCGAATGAGACGTAAGTGTACAAATTTCATCATCCCCCTGTCAATTTATAGGTGCTATTACTCTATTGGTACTGATATCCCACTCTGGAGATACAATATTTGAAGAGCTAGCGACATTCCATGTGCTTGTGGAAAAGAAGTTATTCATCTTGTGTGGTTTAAACATAGAGCCAAGAAAATGTCAAAAAATCAGTTGGATTTATGAAGGAAGGGTTGGAATCTCAAGATGTTACCTTGAGTTGGGAACGTTTGAAGAGGATAAAACTATCACTTTTGTGATCCTTTTTCTTTTTTCCTTTTTTTGTAGCATTTAGCTATAAGTTTTACAAGTAAGATATCTCTAGAGGATATACATAATTCATTTTCCTTCATCCATTTAAAGGAAAGAAAACAGCCTAGGAATTCGATGCTAGCTAGTTCTCAACAGCTAAGAGTGTTGGCCCTAAATCCACAGAATCGCAAAGCCTTTATTTGGTTTGATGAAGTAGTTTGATAGCGGAAGTATGAATGACATAACCATGATGTCTGCCATGTGGTTTAGTTGTAGTTAATCAAAAAAGGAACAACAAACAACAAATAAATGGTTCGAATGACGGTCCCTTTCTTACAATTTTCAGATGTTTACAACACAAATGCAAGTTTGTATATATTATGGTGACATCCTTTGAAACCTGTGGCAACAGATGTGCTCTGTTTGCATATTTTTGGGTGGATTCTGTGGAAAGACATATTTTAGTGCTGAAGTACGTGGTTGATGATATATCATCTAGCAACCATCAAATTCAAAGCGAAATAAAGTCTTAACACCGATGCCAGTCAAGCAGTTAGTAATTCTAATCTTGGGATTTCTTTAACTGAAGGCCTTAACCAAATATTAATCCTGTCTTGTTATACCAAGTTTATAGGCCTGAGTCCTGACCTAACGAATTGTTGTTTTTTTTTTTTTTTTTTTTTTTTCTTTTGACAGTACAATGACCGTTACTTGACTTATCATCCTTGATTGTTTTTATAGAATAATGGAATAGATGTTTGTGTTATGAAATAAGTATTTGGTGGATTTACACCATACTTACACCATCACCTTTTCATCTTCTCTTTTTTTCTTCTTTTCCTCCACTACTTTGTAACTACCAACACTAGTAGTAATGGGTAGTAATGGGTGCATGCCCTTAATTCCGTTGTAAATGCTCATCTTCTTCTCCCTATAAATAGAGAGCATTTCTTTTGTAATGACACATCATAAATAAGAATCTTCTTCTTTTTTCTCTCTACTATTCTATTTCTTTATCTTTCAAAACACATCATCAAGACGTAGTTCTACCAACCGAGCGATAATGTCAAATCTGTCTAAATTGGACTTTATGGCCCTAGACATAACTGAAAAGAACTATTTGTCCTGGATTTTGGACGCCGAAGTGCACCTTAGTGCCGAATCTTTGGGAAACACAATTGTCCTTGACAAAAATGAATCCCCTGAGGATCGCTCCAAGGTTTTAATATTTCTTCGTCATCACCTTGAAGAAGCCTTGAAGTCCCAGTATCTTACGGTGAAAGATCCGTATACTCTGTGGACTGAGCTAAAGATCGTTATGCTTATCAGAAAACTGTGATTCTCGCTCGTGCAAGGTATGTGTGGACGCACCTTCGTCTACAAGACTTCAAGAGTGTAAGTGCATATAATTCATCACTTTTTCAAATTGTTTCTCATTTAAAGTTATGTGGAGAAACTATGAAGGATTCTGACCTTCTGGAAAAAACATATTCCATTTTTCATGCATCAAATATATTGCTTGAACAGCAGTATCGAGAGATAAACTTCACAAAGTATTTTGAGCTTATCTCTTGCCTATTGGTTGCTGAACAAAACAACGAATTGTTGTTAAGGAATTATCAAAATCATCCTACTGGCTCAGCACCTGCTCCTGAAGTGAATGCCACTTTTTTCTGAAGCCGTGGGAAAAGGCATGAACGTTGGTTAGGTCCTAAATACTTCAATAACAAGAAGCAGGGTTGTCATTATTCTCATCATCAGAAGGGGAAGAAAAAGAATATATTCCCTAAACAGAAAGGCAAAAGCTCTGAAAAACTATTCGAAAAAGCACAATGAATTAGTATGTCATCAGTGTGGTTCGTCAGGGCATTGGGAAAATATTTGTTGTATGCCTAAGAACCTTGTTGATCTTTACAAGGCTTTCATTCAAGCAAAAGGAAATAATGCTGAAACAAACTTTGCCAAGTATGAAGTACCAATGGATCTTGCCTATCTTGATTTTAATGATTTCAAGTCTGATGGAAATGGCAATGAGTTTGAAGGTGTTGATTCTTTTCTCAAAGATGTCTGAGTTTCTTTGATTCCTAATTAGTTTTTCACTAGATTTAGCAGTATTTTCTTATTTTAGGTAGTTGTTTGTTTGTTTTAGCTAGTTGTTTATCAAGTATTTCGATTCAGTTAGTTTGTTGAAATTTTTTTTAGTAATGAAATTTGATTTAGTTTTTAGAATTTTATTCTCTCAACTTACATTATTATCTTTCTTTTTCTAAAGGAATATGGATTTTGCTAATGGCAAGTTTACAACAAACAGTAAAGTTATATGTCTTGTGGATAGTGCCACAACACATACAATTCTTTGTGACAAACGATTTTTTCCCATTTAACTTTAGCTACGGATACTGTTAGTACAATATCAGGGACCTCTAATCTTACTGAGGGTTGTGAAAAAACCTTATTAATATTACCTAATGGTACTAAAATCCATATTCATGATGCTTTATTTTCACCAAGGTAAGAAACTTGGTGAGTTTTAAAGACATTCGTCTTAATGGGTATCATATTGATACATCAAATGAGGCTAACATAGAGTACATATGTATTACTACTACTGTCTTGGGAAGAAAAAGGTATTAGAAAAACTTTCTGCCTTGTCTTCTGGGTTATATCATACTACCCTTATTGAATCACATCTTGTGAATCATTCGAAGAATTCTAATAATCCTAGTGTTTTCAAACTTTGGAATGACCAGTTAGGTCACCCGGGATCAACAATGATGCGTCGAGTAATAGAAAACTCACATGGACATCCCCTAAAAAATCTAAAAGTCTTATCGACTACAGATTTTCCATGCAACGCCTGTTATCAAGGAAAATTAATCATTAAACCATCTTTGATGAAAGTTGGCATTGGATCACCTAATTTCTTGCAACGAATTCAAGGTGATATTTATGGACCAATTCACCCTGCTTGTGGACCATTTCGTTATTTTATGGTTCTGATTGATGCTTCCACATGATGGTCCCATGTTTTCCTATTTTCGACTCGTACTGATGCATTTGTAAGACTTCTTTCATAAATTATTAGAATACGAGCTCAGTTTCCAGATTTTCCTATCAAAACTATTCACCTTGATAATGCTGGTGAGTTCACATCTAAAATATTTGATAAATATTGTATGTCGATTGGTATCGATGTTGAACAACTCGTCGCTCATGTTCACACTCAAAATGGTCTAGCGGAATCTTTTATGAAGAGCTTACAATTGATTGCCCGACCATTAATTTTAGGTCTAAATTGCCATTTACAGCATGGGGTCATACTATTTTACATGCTGCAGCACTGGTTCGTATCATACCAACCAGCTATCAAAAGTACTCATATGTACAACTTGTACATGGGCATCAACCAAATATCTCCCATCTTTGAACTTTTGGTTGTGCACTGTATGTTCCCATAGCTCCACCTAAGAGAGCAAAAATGGGTCCTCAACGTAGACTCGGCATTTATATTGGCTATGAATCTCCATCTATCATTCAATATTTAGAGCCTCAAACATGAGATGTCTTTAAGGCAAGATTTGTTGACTGCCAATTTGATGAGTCAAATTTCCCGTCATAGGGAGAGAAAAGCCAAATCTTGAGGAACACCGTGAAATTTTATGACATACACTATCATTAGCCCATTTTGATCCTCGTACAAACAAATGTGAACTTGAGGTTCAAAGGATCATACATTTGCAAAACATTACAAATAAAATACCTGATGTATTTACTGATACGAGTAGGATAACAAAATCACATATACTTGCTGCAAATACTCTAGTGAGAGTAAGTATCCCAGATGGACATCATGATAACATAAATCAGTCCACTATACGCTTAAAGCTTGGAAGACCTCTTGGTGCAAAAGATTCAGTTCCGCGGAAAAAGAGATTAGTAGTTGGCATTCCGGAAAAAGCCACTCTATCTGAAACATTGATTGATCAATCAAATACTGATGAACAAGTTGCACCTAAAGAGGCACATGTACCTTAAAACAATGAGATCTCTATAAACTATGTTGGTACAAAAAAAAACTGGGATGGGAATAAATTATTCCTGATAGTAAATTTGTTTTTACTGTTGTTGTGGATGTCATCGAAAATATAGATGATCCCGAACCACAATATATAGATGAATATTGACGTAGAAAAGATTAGACGATATGGAGGGATGCAATCCAAGCAGAGTTCAACTTATTGGCAAAACGTAAAGTTCTTAGTCCAGTTGTTGAAACTCCTAGAAATATAAAAGATATCAGATACAAATGGGTATTCGTACGAAAGCGCAACGAGAAAAATAAAATTATAAGATATAAATCTCGGCTCGTTGCACAAGGTTTTTCACAAGACATGGTATTGATTTCTAAGAAACTTATTCTCCAGTGATGCATGCCATCACGTTTCGGTTTCTTATTAGTTTGGTAGCTTCAGAAAAGCTTGATATGCATCTTATGGATGTATACACAATTTATCTTTATGGGTCACTTGATAATGACATTTATATGAAAATACCTGAAGGATTTCGTATACCTGAAGTAAACAATTACAAACAACGAAGTGTATACTCAATAAAGCTCCAAAGAAGTTTATATGGACTAAAGCAATCTGGGAGAATGTGGTATAATCTCCTCAGTGAATATTTTTTGAAAGAGGGATACATTAACATTGCTATTTTTCCATGTGTTTTCACTAAGAAATCCAGTTTTGGATTTGCTATTATTGTAGTATACGTTGATGATCTAAATCTTGTAGGGACTCTAGAAAAGTTCATTGAAACCGCTGTTTATTTACAAAAGGAATTTGAGATGAAAGATCTTGGTAAAACCAAGTATTGTCTTGGTTTAAAAATTGAGCATGTCTCAAATGGGATATTTTTCCATCAATCTACTTATACAGAAAAGTCTTAAAACGCTTTTATATGGACAAAACACATCCGTTGAGTTCCCCAATGGTCGTGAGATCACTTGATATAAATAAAGACCCCTTTCTCCCTAAAGAATATGGTGGAGAAATTCTTGGTCCAGAAGTACCATATTTAAGTACAATTGGTGCTCTTATGTATCTTGTAAATTATACAAGGCCAGACATATCCTTTTCAGTCAATATGTTAGCTAGATACAGTTCTGCCCCAACTCAAAGACATTGGAATTGAGTCAAGCACTTATTTCGATATCTTAGTGGTACTATTGATTTAGGTTTATTTTATCTTTATGGATCTGAATCGAAGCTAATTGGATATGAAGATGCAGGTTATCTTTCTGATCCACACAAAGGACGATCACAAACTGGGTATTTGTTCACTTATGGAGATACAACTATATCTTGGTGGTCAGTAAAGCAAGCAATTGCAGCTACTTCTCCAAATCATTCTGAGTTGTTAGCAGTCCATGAAGCAAGTCGTGAATGTATTTGGTTAAGGTCAGTAACACATCATAATCAAGAATCATGTGGACTTCGTTCAATTAAAGACTCACCAACAGTAATATACGAAGACTACACTGCTTGTATTGCACAACTAAAGGAAGGTTTCATTAAAGGTGATCGAACAAAACATATTTCTTCGAAGTTTTTCTTCACACATGATCTAAATAAGAATGGTGAGATTGATATTCAACAAGTACGTTCAAGTAACAATCTAGCAGACCTCTTTACCAAAGCATTACCAACTTCAATATTCAAGATATTGGTTCACAAGATTGGAATGTGTCGTCTTAAAGATTTTTAAGCCAAAATTTGCTGAAGTATCCATCAGGGGGAGCATCTTTGTAAAAGGTATTTTATCGGACTTACCGCGTTATGCTCTTTTTCCTTCGTCAAGGTTTGGTCCCACTGAGTTTTCCTTGTCAAGGTTTTAACGAGGCAGCATATGCGTGTCCACACTACTCTATATGTTTTTTACTCTTTTTCATTCGCCTAGGTTTTTCCCTTCGGGTTTTCCTAGCAAGGTTTTAATAAGGCAATGTTAGTAGTGTGGTGTTATCCAAGGGAGAGTTTTATGAAATAAGTATTTGGTGGATTTACACCACACTTACACCATCACCTTTTCATCTCCTCTGCTCCTCTTCTTTTCCTCCACTACTTTGTAACCACCACCTCTAGTAGTAACAGTAGTAATGTGTAGTAATAGGTGAATGCCATTAATTCGATTGTAAATGCTCATCTTCTTCTCCCTATAAATAGAGAACATTTCTTTTGTAATGACACACCAGAAATAAGAACCCTCTTCTTCTTTCTCTCTACTCTTCTGTTTTTTTATCTTTCACAATAGTTTGCATATTGATGAGTCATTATCAAGTATAAAGTGGGTTCGAAAATATCCAAGACCACGCATATCATATGTGATTCGGCGGACGGGTATCCCAAACACATCAAATGAACGTGGTACACATATTTCAAACCTTTCCAGTGAGTGTTGCACACGTTGAACTCGGATAGCAAATGTTGCACAGGTAGAACTCATACAAAGGACATTGCTTTGGTGTCTGTGAGATTCCGGGAGCCTGGGTAACCCACCAACCAGGATAGAAAAAAGTTGATGGGAGTAAAGGTGTTAATGGCTGATCAAAAAATAAAATAAGGTATCCCTGGATGTTTGAAAACTCTGAAACAATCTAAATTAATATTTAAAATAATGAATAATTGGATGCGAAGATTTCACATTTAAAATATTCGTATATAAAGTTTTATACATTAATAAGTATAATTTATATTTACAAAAGTATATATCTATGTTCATTTTTCCATTTTTTCCCAAAGTATAATCGAAATTCTATTAAAAAGAATTCATTTTACAATATACAACTATATATTTTTTGTTATGCTATATCAATTTCTTGTAAAAATATAAATGATTCATTTTTCTTTCATTACATTTCTAAGTCGGATATTATCCGAAATCTGCATAAAAATTGGGATACTAACTCAGGGTAGAAATATTGATATTTGATTTGGACATTAGATCGGATTCAGATGTTATTAAATAATTTCAGAATCCGGATACAGCGACAACTCTCGGGATGTGGTCAGGTTGTGGGGGTCTAGGGAGCGACGCCCACTGTCAACGTACGAGACAGTGCTCCGTCCTGAAACTATACATCTTTACGGTAAACCGAATTGAAATATCAATTAGACTTCGATAAAATATAATAGTTCCCATCAGATACCATTAGTGGGTTAGAAATAACTATTAGAAATGAACATGCATCTTCAAGGGATGCAAATCCCCTTATAAATTGAGATGTTTGATTCTCAATCAAATTATCAAAAGCGTTATGTTTTCTCTTTACTAAAGCATCATCCGTAATTTTTAAACAATATATTCTTGGTCGAATCATAGGAGTATAATCCGTTAGTGCAAAATATCAGATTGTCATATAGATACATCTCTAAAGTCCAGACACGGTCGCAACATAAGAAGATAAATGAGAAGTATGTAGAACAACCCTAAAAGATGACTGCACCTGAACCAAGACATCTACCACTTCAACTCGGTGATGACATGTGGAAATTAAGCAGTCAAAACAACTGACGATCAAGTTCAAAACCAAGTCTGAGCATTTAATAAAACCACAAAAAAAATATGATACATCTATAGAAGGGGAGACGACACGCCACAGTCTCGGATTGACCATGGATCAGGGTGACTAATATCAAAGAGGTCACACGATACATATCGGATGAACCGGGAAGATAGACCAGTCAGAGCGATGAAGATGAGTACTAAAGCACAATAGCTTAAGCAACACTGGAATATATCTTGTAAATCACTTGTCTATAAATACCTAACTTGTGTAAAGAGTTGGAGATGTTTTGAGACAGCTAGGCTAAGACTTAACAGAGAGCAATTGTGAGAATAACACGCTGTGAGTGCTAGAGTAAGAGAAACTTGTAATCTTAGAGTGAAAGGGTAAGGCTTTGTAACTTTATATCTTACTAAAACATCATTCCCGTGAATGTAGGTCTTTTTAATGGCTGAAACACGCTAAGTTCTTCTTTGTACCTTTAAAGCGAAGGGACGTGTCTATTCAATTTTGAATGAAATTTAATTAGATTTCAGAGTAAAACCTAGAAAAAATTTCCACACGATACTGTCTTGAACTCTACAAAAGGATGCTGCCCCTTAGACCCGTCATAGCGGCCCATTTTAAAAATATCCAACACAAAAGTCATAAATCAAAGAATGAAATCGAGAAGTCCAGAAAAGAAAAAAAGATACGGGATGAAGAAAATAGATTGTAAATTTTTATCAAATGTTCTGTATGAGGGTTGAATTAAAATGGTGTGTTTTTGTTAGAAACGGTCGGCATAACCACGATCCCCCGGAATCTCTAGTGCAATACATGACCTCGTTATTGAGTGAAGAAGGGTATCTCCGGGTTGTGCAACTCTACGCATGGTGGAGAACCCGCTAACATCGTCGAGCGTTGCAACGAGAATCACCCGGGATTGTTTATCAAGACCATTTACAACGCGATTTAAAAAAAGGAAGAGTGTAACAGGAGATGGGTAGACGGCGTTCAAGAGTTTATACATTTGTGTGCAGAAAACCACTACACCGTCCGGTCGAGAACCAACATGAGTCGGGAAATCACGAATCTATTTTTTGTACATCTCCCAAGCTAGCTAATTTAGCTAACACTTTCCACGACTTTGTTGTACATGTCAACACGTGCAAGACGAATATGACATGCCTTCACTAAATGTGGTCAGCCATACATCGACCAAAACTCCGTTTACAGTTGCGTCATGTTTCTTGCGATTTTGTTCAGGCATTAAAGCGTCTCAAATAGCTTTACCTGTATGACAATGTGCCAACTTTGTTTCTGACGGATTGCAACCAAAGCCCTGATCAAAGTTGTTAAGTGGGTATCTATCACCGCACTTGCTTGGCATATATGAATCATGTGATGGCATACCGCAAGCCCATTATAAACCAAGTAACTGTCAAAGATTTTCTCTTCAAGCTTCAGTACACTAATGTTAAATCCTTTATCACCGATAGGGGTGAGTATTTGGGATCCAATCTCCGGATTCAAACCAGCCCAACCGTTTTTTTCATAGTGGATGTCCGATCAGTATATTAATGGGCTGGATGCGAGTGTAATTTTTTGGATCCAATGATTTTGGACACCCACACCCAATTCATTGAACTATAGAGTCCGATTTTGTGCACTCTTTAACGAGTGTACACGTAACATTTTAATCTCCACCATTGATTTAATTTAGGGAGTTACGTAACGAGAATCGAGATTCTAAACATGGAGGGTAATGGGGCTATCTTTTAACTATTCAACCAATCAAATGAAGATGTCAAATATACGAGTATGGGGTTATATAATTCGAGAACATACTATAATGAATTACTAACTGAAGCAATCTATAGAGAATGAAAACCATTATTCAACAAAACTTTAAAATTCACAAACAGAATTGCAGCCGGAAGATGAAGCTATCATTAATATGATAAAGCACTGAACTAGAATGCTGTACCATATTGGCAATAGGAAACAATTGGAAACAATTGATCTAGAAAATGAATGACAACATACCAATAGAGAAGTTGCAAAAGTGACAGACATACTTAGTAGAAAGAATTACTTATCATAGCTATTACTAGCCTAGGAAAAGCATAGTTCAATAAAATTTAAACTACTCAAAGAAGAATCGTCGCCAGAAGATGAAGTAGTTTCAGGTGCCAACTTCATGCTAAACCCGTGGACTCTTGTCATATGCATTCCCATTCCTCTGTTACTATCTAAACCTGGGGAATGTAGTGCTTAGGTAATGCCGTAACGGGACATTCTTTACAAATCTTTTCTGCACATAAAACGGTGTAATATACATGCTGGTTCTCTCTCTAATAGTACATGTTTCTACAGTAAGTGATTCTCAGTAAAATGCGTTCCAAGACATAGGTGAGAAATAACTTCTTGGGAGGTCCAAAATATGATATTATTGCGAGAGTCATTTACCTTCAATTTACCAATATGGTACTTCAGATAAATATGATTCAACCAATTATGCATCATGTTATTCACAATGTAGCTTCACTCACAATTCTAGCTTCAACACTGAATAGTTTCATCCCTAAGAAAACTTTAACTAACCATTATCCATACTATTCACATACATCAACAGCACAAATACATTCTAAAAACACCCTTGATCCCACGATATACATCTCAAATATAAATTAGCATTCAATTGCAATTATCTACGTTGGGCTAGCATTATAACTGAAAGCTGAATAACAAAATCTTAACACATTGTCACACAATCATATCATCGAACTTCAAAACATAAAATGTTTTACCAAATTAACAACACCAACATTTTAAAACTGTTATCTTTGTACCTCTAAACAAGCTCAATGTAAGCCATTGGAGCATTATCACCACGCCTAGGCAAGGTTCTGATAATCCTAGTATACCCACCATTTCTTTCTCCATATCTCTCGGGAACTTCAGCAAACAAGGCATGTACAATTTGTTTCTCATAAATATATCCTAAAGCCTGTCTACGTTTGTGAAGAGACCCATCTTTGGCTAATGTAATCATCTTATCAACGAATTTTCTCATTGCACTTGCCCTAGCTCTAGTAGTCTTAATTCTACCATGTTTTAGGAGTTGAGTAGTTAAACCTCTGAGCAAAGCCTTTCTCTGATCAGGTGGTCGATTGAGCTTTGGTACTTTCCGTCCATGCCTCATTGCATACACCCTCCCACCATTATCAATAATTGTTAATGTAAATCCCATATCTGCAAAAACCAAAAATAAGACTTGGATATGTTAGAAAATACAGAAATTAAGGTTATTTTTGGATAATTGGATTTCTAGATTAAGGATTTTACCTTGGGAACCAAAGGAGAGAAGTGGGTTTAGAGAAGAAAGACCATTAAAAGTAGGAATCATCATTTTGGGTTTTTGAGAAGAAGAAGAAGAGAATTTGAGAGAGGAAGCAGTAAAAGAAGTGTATGATGATGAAATGGGGAAGTGAAGAGAAGGAATTGGTAAAGAAGGAGATGGAGATGGAAGAGTAGTTGGTAATGCAGACCTAAGTGAGGCCATATTCCATGTTGATGATGCTGTTGCCATCTGCTGAAAATCCTGAAGCTCTCTTTCTATCGGTCTTGTTTTCCCTTTCCTTCACTGCTGCTGCAGCTTCAATTGTGAATTCAACTTCTCTTCTTCGCTCAGATGAGGTTTTAGGATAAGAGTCATAAGACACTGTTTCTGTTATCCTTAGGATGATGTATCTCCTGCATTATGAATCGTCCGATGATATTTGCTTATATCTTGCTGGGCTTGTTTTTAATTTTCTGAATGTGCTATTAAGTTAAGTCCAAGCCCATATTCAAGCTCAAGAGTCAGGATACGAAACTTCTTGTCTCTTGACTTCTGGTCAGTGAAATACAAGTCAAGTAATATAATTAAAAATAAAGTAATGGATACCAACAACTCCAACTGATATTATTCTTGGAATTATTCTGTGAACTAATAAGATTTAAAAGGAAGTGAGATTAACGAAATTCATTCGAACAGAACTTCAATTTGATTATTTCCATTGATCTTCGTCTTCCTCCAAATCTTAAAGTTTAGTAGTAATGGCATTCTCAACATCAGCATCTGCACCTTCATCTGAAGAGGAGTATTATATGTTTGGTCCATACAAAGTATACCACAAAGAAGTATTTCATACAACTCACCTCACCTTTGCTAAGTTCATATTTCCAGTAGATAACATTATTCGGAGTAGTAATTCATTGTTATTTTTTGTTCCTTTGTTTTGCAGGTCATATCCTTTTCACTAATTGATTTTTAAATTTATGTAGTTGTTGGAACTATTTTGTAATTTTGATTGCCTAGTATTTGATGAGACTAATTTCAAGATGATGACTGCCTTAACACAAACCAGTTTACATGTTCTAATCTGTCCAAAGCGCGTAGTAAAGCGTTTCGTGGACTTAACTTCAGAAGAGGCAAGTGATCTGTGGCTCACTGCATATAAGGTAGGTGGTATACTTGAGGATCACCACCAAGCATCCTCACTTACCTTTACCAAACAGGTATAACTTTCAAATCTTTAATTTGAATCCTAATTTTCTTTTCATCTTGTGGAGCGACTCAGGACATACATGAAGTCCCTTTGGAGGAATTGTTCAGCTAAGTGAGCTCAGATGATGCGTTAACGAATGCCAACTTAGATGTTACTTCGTTTTGATTTGCACGATAAAGTAGCTAGAGTGCTAGACCAAGTTTCTTTTACGCTTGCTCAATGGGGTGTTGGATAATAATCTTCCTGTAACAGAGAAACACAAACAACAGAGAACTTGAAGATGATTAAGGGAGGGTTAGAAATAAACAGCACACACACACTCAAGCACAGAGAGGTGAAGTCGCCTGTTTAACAGACTGCCCTTAACTCAATATTTGCCAGGTACACCTTCAGGAAGATGCTGCTATATCTTTTAAGTGACAAATTTGAATTCAGGATAAAATCACCTGATATCAACCCAGCTAGCAAAGCTCGTTGGCCCGTTGTGAACTTAACAGAAGATGAAAAAAGAATTGAAACTACTGCGTACAACAAAGCAGGAAGATGGTGAAAAGTCGTCAGGACAGTGGCTGCGACTGGGGTAAACGAAAACCTTAGTTTTGTTGTTCTTTTATAGGAGAAGTAATCCTTTGAGTTTTAAAACGGTGAAAAAATTTATTTTGAAATATTAAATCCCCATTAAAACAAAACGTTAAGATTTTTAATTAAAAAATATTTATGATTTTATTTTTCATTTGAGTCACACCAAGGGTCGCACCAAGGCTCGCACCAAGGGTCGCGCAGAGGGTCGTGCCAAGGCTCACGCAAAAGCACACGCAAGCTCCGCAAGCCGCGGTCCGCGGTGCTTCGTTGTGAAGCACCGCACATGTGTGCATTTTCCCACTAGTCCATTTCCTAAGTCCATATCCAATCCACTAGTTCTTTTTCCTTATATAGAACGTTTGTGGTAAAATGCATGAACTTCCTCCTTGGTTTGCCCAATGTGGGACAACCAAAGGTTTCTCATTCACTAAGAAGTGAAAA